>CANNZV010002233.1:0-107877 GCA_947561585.1 Caprella mutica
CGTATACAAGGGGAGGGGGGCAATTGGGGCAGATGCTCCCCCCTCCCTTGAGGTCTGATTTTTTTTAAATAAATCTACGGATCAATAAAAATATACGGATTAAACCTCAAAATTGAAGAAATGTCAATTAATTGAGTATTTTTTAATTGATTCGAACATGCTTTAACAATGTGATCTTTCAGAAGCGTCTTTTTTTAAATTGCGATTTGTTTTGTGTATTTAATGCTTCATGTCGTATCATGTATTCGCCATTTTGTTCATGAAGAATGGATTTTTATCCCCCTATTAATATTAGCATTGATATTCAACCTTAAATAGTTTCTGAATTTGAGAAGAAATGGATTGTCCTGCAGTTTTCCAAAACACCTCCTTCAACAGTACGCCGAGAATTCATGCTACATTTCAAGATAAGTGAAAGGGTAGCAAAATCTTGTCACCTGAAAGAGACTGGTTCAATGCACAAGAAAAAGCAAATGAAAACAAAACCAAAAAGAATAGAAAGAGTGATTTAGGGGGTGAATAGTTTTTTTAAAGAACACCGCAGTTGCTCTCTCAGAAAGCTTTTCAAAAGATTTCACTCACCAAAACCACGTGGTGGAGGAACCTCAAACATTAACTTGGTTCCCGTTTTTATCATTACACTTCAGTTCAACCATCAACAAAAAACACAGAAATAGCAGTTCTGTCAGTGGATTATGAAGCAATTATCCAACATTGCCAATTAAATCGTTTGGACAGGTGAGAAGTTCTTTTGCCTCCATCAAATACCAATCGAAAAAATAGGAATGAAAATCATCCAAATATCTGGAAAACAATTAATAGGTGTATGATGTTAAGGTAGTGAGTGATCTTTGTTGCAATTATTAAACTGTTCATGCATTCCTTGATGAATTTGGCAACTTGTCATCGGTTAATGGTGTTTCAAAACTCTGGTTGCTCCAGCACATTATAAGGCCCAGCCTGCAACTTCTTCACTTTGGTGGATGCAACTGCACATTGCACAAATGCAGTTCTAGAATTTCGAAGGAAAAGTTTCGAGGTAGAGTGATTTGCAGAAGTACGGAAATAAATTTTTGTTGAGCACACAGTCCAGATCTTAACCCTTCGGACTTTCACATATGGCCTGCTGCACAAACTGGAGTTTATATACATAAAAAATAACAGATTCCGAAGAGTCTATTATACAATGTATTCAAAGCTTCGCTCAAATTTATAACAAGAAGACTCAAGAAAATATGCAAGAATGTCCTGAAATGTACATCGCTCTGTCTTCAGACTGCAGGGGGTCATTTTCAACTACTTTTGTAGGACTTCAGGAAATGTGTCTCATATGATATAAGAAAATAAATGTTTAATAATATTAAAGATCCTTTCTTTTCCTTAAAAGTGATTTATCTATATTACGGTATTTGACTTATTTTAAGTGCCTCTAATTCGCAATTTAAAAAATGACGTATAAGATGGAACGCAGTGCATAATGAATAATATGATTTTGTTGATTTAAAGTGCAGCTAATGATTGAATATAATGATTAAGTTATTGACTAACAGTCTATTAGACTTCAAAAACAGCATTAAGACTATAAAATACATACACACACTTCTTCTAAGAAACTCTTCGCCTCCTGAATCACTGCTTCTGCTCATTTAAGTTATATTTTCATTTGCTTTTTCTTGTGGATAGATTATAGAAGCAGTCTTATTGAAAAGACCACGAACTCTTGTAAACTTTTTCAGGTGGTAAGATTTAACCGCCCTTCCATTTATCTAGGAGTGAAACATGAATTTTCGGCGTATTGTTAAAGGATAACGTGTTTGGCAAGATACAGAGTACTGGACGATCCATATCTTCTCAAATTCGGAAACATTTTTAAGGTTAAAGATCAATGCTAATATTAATGGATGTTAAAATCCATTCTTTATGAACAAAATGACGTATACCTACTACAACTTGAATCGTTTAAAGTTCTCCCAAATCGCAATTTAAAAATGACGCTTATGATGGAACACAGTCACAGTGTAAGCATGTTCAAAACAATTAAAATATTTGAATAACTGACATTTTCCAAGTCTGAGGATTTATCCGTAAACTTTTTTCAGACATACAAAAATTTGAAAAGTGCCCCCCCCCCCCCCTTGACCGAACTCAAAGATACAGTCAACCCGTTTAGCATATCTTATTTTATAACGGTAATCGATAGATACACATTTTTCATGTGTTCATATAAAGTGGTTCGCATAAATCACTATAATAATATCAAACATATTTGTCCGTGGAAGAAATGTCCGTGGACGAAATGTCCGTGGACGAATTGTCCGTGAACGAGATGTCCCAGACCAGTTTATAAATAATACACGACTCAAAAACATCGAATTCTGCAAATGTACATTTTGACGGTGTCCATTTCCGCAACTTTTAGGCAATAACATTTAAAGAGAAGTTCATTTCTCATTTGAATTCGAAAACTGAGATAGAATGAGAGAACAAATTCATGCGACTGAGGAATTTCTAACTGGAAATACTCTTTATTTCAAAGTTTCATAAATCGTTTACATTTATGGTTGAATATTTATTAATGAATAATGATTAATTTATATACAATCTTAATACGTGTCAAAATATCCAAATATTGGGGATTAATCTTTGAAGATATTTTTTATCAAATATTTAAAAGTAGAATTAATAAGAATTTTATCCACTATATTGATCATTTTCATTAGTTATATGTGGTAAAAGATCTATCTACTAAGAAAGAAAAGTGTTTCAGGTCAATCAAGTCAAAGGCTGAATGAACTATTTTCGCATAAGAATCATTCTGAATAGGTAATGTACAGTATACGTAGAGGTTAAAAAATTTAGATCACTTTCAAAAGACCTCATAAAGTAATTAGTCAAGTCCAGTACAATGGGGTTTGGTACCTTCTCTAAGGAATATTTTATTAACTAACCAACAGAGAAATCGTTGTCTTATGGAGCCCTAATTTTTGCCATATATAATGTTAATGAGTTGAGGGAAGGGAAAACAAATATAGCACCTCTGGTAGAAAAAAAGTGAATGTGAATATTAAATATTGTATCATGAAGTGATAATTAGGGTAATTTACGAAATGTTGTGAAAAAATGTTGTAAATTGTTTACTTATGATATGTTACCACAGAACGGTAACAGTGGATTAAAAAAATATCCACTGTTACACATTCTATTTAACTGTTAATATATTTAAATTTACATTTACAAATATCTGAAATTGCGTAACAACTTATTTTTGCCAAATAATCATTATTGAACTAGTTAGGTGAAAATGATTATTTTTATAAGATCTTGTGGTGAATGAGTATTTATTTCATCAGTTCACATCGCCTCAGCTAGTCAATAGTGACAAAATAATTGGGTGAAGGGCTTCAATTTAGAGGCACTGGTACATGTTATGACCAACTGACAGCAAAAAGTGGGGCAAAAGACACGATTTGAAATGAAGAAACGGATATTATAGATCTTTATTAAATATATTGTAAATTTTGAAAACAAGATATTAAAAAAAATGATAATTGGATTATATCGATATTATTTTTTTTATTGACTATAGTATTGAGTGAATTGCTATTACTTTGACATTTAATAATGTCCAAAGTACTCGGGAAGGAAGTATATTTGAAGTTGGTTCAAGTTTTAGTTAATGCTTACATTGTGAAAGCTCTGTGATAGTGCAGGAAATGTGATAAGAGACCTTCATTCTTGTTTTCTGAATGGCTAACCCATGTTGGCAGATTCCTTGCCAAAAGCTCACTGATATCATTAAGCTGATGAGTGACACGTCTCTCTGAATTAGCTTCATTGGTCTCAATTGTCCATAATGAACACTGTAGACTGATTTCCTAAGCATGGAGCTGAAAAAAGACAAGATGGACCTAAAAATTGTGAAATGGTCAGGGGTTATAATTTGGGTTCCATTCACTTTACGAACCTTGTATTTTTAGAATTTCCAGAGTACTTCGTCAGATATAACAACGAAAAATATTAACAAGAAAATATAATTATAATACAGATATCTTACCTGTTATATTCCTCTATTTTCTGTTCATCAGATAAGTAAATCCTAATAAGGTGAGATGCTTACATAGCATTACACGTTCATAGTGTACATGTCTATTTGTATGTATGTAACGGTGTAGAGTAGTTAGAGATGTGAGCACACATCCTTGAATATAGAAGATGTCCCACTCCTACATGGACGCTAGTGGCCAAACAATTATTTAAGTGAAAGCGTATCAGCCAATCAGAGAGAGGCGTACCGTGACGTCTTATATTACAAACGTAGTCACAAACGGGTATAAGTATATATAAATATAAAGGTCAGAGCTACATTTTTTTTACTTACTATGCAGGTATGGAAATTATAATTGTCAAGAAAATAGGTTAATTAAAGTCGTATATATTTTAATGTATATTTATTATAAAATAGATGACAAGAATCGAAGTCGAAACTAAAATATTTCGAGCAAACCGAAGATCGAGTGGCTTATAACTGTTCGGTCTCAACGCCATTGTTGCAAGCCTTTGCCCACAGATTGTAATCATATTTCTGAATAAAAACAACTTTTACTCATCTTTGGATGTATTGATACAAAAGAAAAATGAACATTTTCGCGCATTGCCCATTTTTTACCAGTTAATTTTGTTGAAAGATAAGAAAATTATTTAATTAGGCAGAAAATACAGCGCACACTCTCCCTCCGCTCATGATAATGCATCAGAAATAAACCAACGCTTCAAATTCGTACTGAACATACACACACACTCGTACAAAACATGTACAGAACAGAAATAATTACATTATTTATAAATGTATAATTTTATTATCAGTTTAAAATAATAAATAAATATTTTCATTTAAATAGCTTATTTAAATTCAATTGCATTATCTTTTTGTCGTTTTTGAATAATTAAAAATAAATAATATATCAATCGTAAGCAACTCCTAGGATACGACACGTTACGCACTCCTCCGATGCCTAGTGTCGCTAGAAAATTGAAAAGACTGTAGTGGGATATCTTCTATATTCAATGATCTGTGCTTTGAGTCTCTTCTTTGTAGTAGTTAGTCGTTGAAATACAGTAGCTTAGAGAGGTAGTTGTCTGTCATTATCCTGGTGGTACCCTAATGGCGGAACTCATCCTTTGAAGTAAGGTTTGCCACATTCTACGTCTATCAAACAATACATAACCCAAAGAGGATTTTGCGGAGGGGCTAACGAATACCAATCAGAAGTAACATTTATTCATCGATGAACCAAATAAGAATTACGTCATATATGGTTCAAAATTGCAGTAACTATCAATTATTAGGAACGAAAATCATCAAAAGATATAATTTTATATAAATATTTGTGATTTACGACTTCAGTGACAACATGTAATTTAAAATAATTAGATATTTCATCATTTTATTCTCTTTTTAATAATAATTTGAAAAATAATAATAACCCTATAAGTAACGAGGAGGAGTGGAGGGCATAAATTACCTCACTCATGTTTTTCCATAACTACATAAATAATATGGGTAACTTCTTGAGTATTGAACACTTTTAATTAAAACTTCTTTGAACAGTAGCTGCTAATCTATATTAGTTAATTTGTTCTGGAAATTTGAAACGAATATTCTTTAGATGTTTTTGATTTTCGATCTTAATGTGAGATTTTAGTTAATTGGGCAAAATCGATTTCATGGAACACCTGACCACTTTGACAACTTTATGAATGAAAATTTCCGTGCGTGGAAAATTGCCAGTGGGAATATTGCAACTGGGAAAATTGCCACTGGGAATATTGCCACTGGGAAAATATTTTACTCTATAAAAAAATACCGAACTGAGTACAAAAGTATTCGTATTTTATTTAAAGAAAATTTTCTCTGTGCGTTCATCTTTCATTGACAAATAAAAAATAACTATTCACCATGGAACGATCAAAGAGCCTGAAAGGCACATTTCGGTTTGGAAAATTTGAGCATAATTTAATAACTAATTGATTTGAGTTACTGAAATTCTTTGACTTTCATTGTCTAAGTCTTAAGACGTACCTATTTACTGTGAAACTGATGCAACATGTTCTGTTGTTTATGGTGAAATTAATGTATCAAGATTTTATTTATTATTGAAACTATAATACAACAAAATTTTATTCATTATTGAAACTAATGCATTAAGATTTTTTTTATTATTAGGTTTAACCTCTTCAGGGAACAATCAAACACATTGAGCTAAGAATTAATTGCGTATCAGCACACTCACACCCACCGACGGAAGAATTAACTTAGATCGCATTACTTGTCAAAATGAGATGTTCACATTGTAAATATTTTTATATATTGAATTCTGATCCACATTGCATTCAGTACCCAAGATCTTTGTGATTTTTGAAAATAAAATACACTATAAATTTATATATGTACAGTGGCAATTTTCCAGGTGGCAATCTTCCTACAGTGGCAATTTTTCGGGTAGCAATCTTCCAACAGTGGCAATTTTCCGGGTGGCAATCTTCTCACAGCGGCAGTTTTCCTGATTGCAATTTTCCCAGTGGCAATTTTCCCAGTGGCAATTTTCATAGCACAAAAATTTCATATTAACTTCCAGTTAGCTATCTTCCCATTTTTTCTAAATATTGAAAAAAAATCGATTTTTCATTTTCCTATATTCTTATATACATGTTTCGTAACTGGCTGCAAAATGGTCTCCATATTGACAAATAGCTTGAATAAGCTAACTCAATTATCTCAGCATTACCACAGATTGCTCCTCATCGTCAAAGTAGTTAAAAATGAACGGAGCGTCGAACTATTATTAGCCTGCTAGAGTCATTGACGAAATGACACACTGTGACCAGAGAGAAAGAGGGACTAGAAAAAGAAAGAAACAACTGAAAGTTGTACCAGGGTGAGTTCCAAGTTATCGGACAGTTCAACATTTTAATAATAAAAATATATATAAATTTTTGATATTTACTTTTGATTTAATTATTATTCAATAAATATTTCATTATTATATATCTTTTCTATTAATAATCACCAAAGAGTACTATACTATTTTTGTATAATGAGATAAATTGATACAGATAACTGTGTTTCTCGAGGCAACAATGTAATAATATTGCTACAATATTAACAATACTATTTCTCATCATTGTTCTAATATTGTTACCCTATTGGTAGTTGTGTAACAATTTCCAGGCAATGTTATTACGACATTGCTCCAATTTTGGATCAATGCTGAAAGTTTATCAGAGCAATGTCGTAACAATATAGGAGCAATGTTGCAACGATATAAGGATAATGTTGCAACAATAAAAGGGTAATGCTGTAATAATATTGACAATGATATAACAATATTAGGGTGCAATATTATAACAATATAGGAGAAATGTTATATCAATTGTGTGTAAATGTTGGCAAATAATATTGATAACTGATTTGAGAAACTTTTAAAGAAACTGCTAAGTGAAACATCGTACAACTGAATACAAAACTTATTCAACAACAAAATATGCATAATGAATAAGTTATGTTATTCTGTGATGATTTATACAAATGTAGGCTTTTATATATGAGAAATACACAACAAAATGTTACTAAGATATAACATTACAATCCTTGGTAAATTAGCACATTTCATGTGACAGCTGTAACTGTCACAAATTCAGTTTAATTTGGACAGAAAAATATTAATTTATATTGGTAAACTTTTCCATGTTTTATGTGAAATATATCCTTCTTTAGAATACAAATTTACACTTTTAAAAGAAATATTAGTTAGAGAGAAATGTAACTCACCGGTGGTTCACATCGCTGGAAACGTGTTAAAAAGTATATTATTAAATTTGTGAAGCTCTACAATATAATTATTTAATTTACCAAATACAAAATTTGTTTTGATAACTTTAAACAATAATTCAATGAATTTACAATAGAAATGTTAGAGTCTTGTACGTTGTAACTCAAGTCTAGCTTCAATATATTAGTTCATACAGCACATGCAGTTGCATATCAAGTTACTCGAGAGTGAATCAGATATATTGTTCCATGGGAAATATGGAATGCATTACTGTACTTAGTAGTGAACAATTATTGTGCCAAGGAAAAGAGTTAAGCTGATCATACAATCAATCTTTTATGATTCCAACAAATTATTATAATGTAGCAATTCTTACAATATAATATAAGAAAATACTGTTGATTAAGACAACAATAAGTCAAAACAATAAGTTTTTGATGGTACATGAAGTAATATTACTAACCATAGATTTGTTCCATTATGAAATGGATTCGATGGATTGTATCCTAACTTATTCTACCAATCGGTTTTCTATTTGATAGTAGCCTACTTCACTAACATTGTAATTGTATATTTTAGTAGCGGTTTGAAGTCTTCTTCAGAACCAAATGCCATATCGCTGTCTGCAAAGTGTAATTAAAGGACTGTACCCCCGAAAGAGGGACTCACGATACTTTTCAGATGTTGAAACTCAGTCTGAACTGGTTACATGCATTTATGTATATACCGTAAAACTCAAAACTTTATAAATATACAAATGTTTTTATTCTTACATCAAAATGCATAAGCTTATAAATATACAAATATGGAGCAATTAGGGGAACATACAATTCTTTCTTAGAAAACTTACATATTAATGAAGATAAAAATACCGCATACAAAATTCATTACTCCTATATAACATTATTTAATCAATTACAGGTTTGCTGAATCTATCAGCAGGGTTTTATCAGAGATATAATCCTGATTTGCAACATATTTCTTCCATGCTGATAAAAAGAACCAATTTCCATAAATTTGCAATTTGTTAGGCTAATGATATATAGCCACAGGGATATTATTATATGTGACAACATGTGGAAGATTAGTAGTCTTGTAAAAATGTGATACAAATTAGATTCAAGAATATTACCGTGCATGTAACTGCTTAATATATTTGTATTGAATGACATAGATTTTTTTCATTTTTTTTCTTGTAACCGTACTTTTATAGTAAATTTTTCACCGATAAACGGTGTAATGGCTCTAAAGATTTTGAGCAAATTGTTCAAAAGATCCAAAGTTATGGGATTAAAACATTTCCCCTGAACTTTTCACATATATTTCGTGCAGGAGAACTAAGCAAAGATTACGGTCTTCCTTTTCAGAAATATTATTTACGCTATCATTAAAACTTCCGATTTGAAAACCTTTAATGGTGAGAGAAAGAGTGGAATTGCAATAAATATTAAATACAGCAATTGAAAAACTAAAACATACAAGAGAGTGAGTAACTAACTTGTTTTTAAATTTCTATCATTCAAAATTATTAGGATCAAATCTTAACTTCAAAGAAGACTTGCAGAATAATTTGTAATAAATTATCTCATTTACTTAAGGTTTTACTATTTTCTCAAACCTGAATCAATAAACTGATAAATACTAGAAGTAGCACTACTCCACTACTCTTGCAAATCCCACGCGTCGTTGAAATACACTTCAATCACAATAATTATTTTCCCATGAGCCTTCATTTTTTTCCTAGTAAATTATGTGAAAACTGAAATAATACGAAGAGAGAATGGACAGTACAATAGCAATGAATGAGAGTTTATTACTCTTACATTGAGTTCTGGAATATAATAATTATACACTCGATAATTAACGTGATTGTTCAATTATAATGTTAATAATTTTGCTTTTATTTTACTGAAAAGAATCTTTAATATTTTTAATTGATTTTTTTTGGCTTATATTTATTTGCATATACAGTAGCGGACAAAATATAAGGATAGGCAAAAACAAGTTATCTAAATCTTTAATTTCATAAATAGTACAAAACACACATTATTGAAATTTTGCACGTATATTCATATAGAACTCATATGTATTCGTATAAAATTTCAAAGTATTTGGACGAATATTCCAGGAACAGTTCAATATTTTACTTCAAACACTAAATTTTACTCTGGTCAAAAGTTAAGGGTAGCCATGATAAACTTAACTTAACTTAATAATTTGTATATAATTCTTTACTATATCACTTCAATACATCTTTTACCACATAATTCTACAAATTTGGCACAATATGAAGGAGTTATTCATCATCTATTCATCCTCAAGAAATGTCCACAAGTTTCCCCTCTGATACAATCTCTAATTGTCGTTGCAAGAGATTTCTATTGCCACATGAAGGTCCAAAACGATTGTGCAACATATTGTGGCAAACATAAGCAGTATGGAGTTGTTGATTCCAAACCAAAGAATGGTAGACTTTCCAAAGCATTGCTGAGAGAAGATCATGCAACTCTTAAAAGTAGCTTGCAGGGTAGTTTCAACACTGCTGGTCAAATTTTTCGTGAGATAGATGTCATGTCTGGTGGTACGGTGTCCCAGTCTACTTTTTCGCTTCGATTTTAACAAGTTGGTTTGCAATAGTTTGTCCCTGCATCGAAACTTTCAATCTCAAAAAAGAAACAGAAAGCGATACTTTTGTTTTGTCATGAGTATGTCGTTTGGTCAATTGATCAGTGGTCGAAAGTCCATTCTAGTGATGATGGATGAATAATATAAGTCTTTGGTTCTTATAGGAAAGTACAAATTAAACGTAAAGTAGGGGAAATGTTAACTCTGAACTGCGTCAAGAAAATGGTTAATTTTGGAGGAGGTAGTGTGATGTTCTTGGTTGTAATTTTTTCTGCTGGACCTGGTCCCATTGTTCGTCTACGAGGAGGAGTTACTGCAGAAGTATAAAGCAGCTCTTTCGTCATCATACTCTCCCCTATCAACAAGCAGCTGACCCTCAACCAGAGAGTTTCAAGCAGGACAACGTACCCTACTACTCAGTTAAAAAAGTCACGACTCTATTAGAAGATGAAGAAATTGCTCTAATGAGCTGGCTTTCACAGAGTCTTGATCTCAATCGAATTGAGATTGTTTGGATAATAATTGGAGACTGTACTCAGCGAAGAAACACAAGAAATGTTGAAGAATTGTGGACATCTCTTGAGGATGAATAGAAGATGGATAACTCCTTCATATTGTGCCAAATTTGTAGAATTATGTGGTAGAAGATGAATTTAATTGATATAGTAAAGAATTATTCACAAATTATTAAGTTAATTGCCAATATCCGCGAATATTTCAAAGTTTATGATGGCTACCTTTAACTTTTGACCAGAGCAAAATTTAGTGTTTGAAGTAAAATATGAAACTATTCCTAGAATATCAGTCCAAATGATTTGAATTTTTATACGAATACATATGAGTTCTATATGAATATACGTGCATATTTTCAATAATGTGTGTTTTGAACTTTTTATGGAGTTAAAGATTTAGATAACTTGTTTTTGCCTGCCGTTATATTTTGTCCGCTACTGTATATTGGGAAAATTAACTTAGTACATTTTTTACTTGAATATTGGGTGATGAATTTTTCTCTATATTTATAATTATCGCTGAAATAATAGGATAGCTGTTGAATTAGATTAACTGATATGTTTAAATTAAAATAAGAATACACAATAGTATTATGGGATTTAATCATTTTAAAGCTTACCCAATATACTAAACAAATTTCACTTTCTTTAAATCATGTGAATAATTTGACCAATCGAATAAAACTAACAAGATGATGAATATATAACATATTATTCATAATTAAGTAACAAATATTATCACTGATATTAGTACCATGATGGACAATAAGGTTTTATAAATAATTAAATTCTAGTCTACGGAAAATGATAACATTATTTCATTTAGTTTGTACCATACTTACTATAGTATACAATAGGGGAGGGTGGTCATCAATGGGACACTGGGAACAATGGGACATGCTGAATAACTTTTTTATTTGAGGGTAATTTTTAACAAAATCTTAGTGGTAAATTAAGCATACTTCAGTGCATTCACTCGCATTGCTTTCAGCGGTTGGGGTGCAGTCAGCTCTGTTTAAAAGCGAAAACGTGTTTTAGGGGTGATAAAACTAAATATTTCGTACTTTGTTTCAATTGTTATAAATCTGTAAATTTAACATATAATGCTTACGGCATTTTTACATGATATTAAGTAATATGTAAAATATGATCATTTGAAAGGATTGCCTTTATACTTTTGTAGTTGAGCCGCTATACCCATATGTTTTCAAAATGGCGTCATGGTGATCATTGGGACAGAAAATTTGGTTAACAATGGGACAGTGCCTTATTGTCAACCAAACTGTCTAGTTACTCCATATGAATCAATATATCTATTTTTTTGATACAATAACGTGAACTGAAGCTTCAGGGCTTCTTGTAGAAACAGAGCTTCCAGCTGAAGCGTGACTTTCGATCATGTTCAAGGGCTTTAGCAATCTGAGGTCATCACAAAGCACTGCATAGAAAACAAATTTCACTAATAAAAGAAAAAGACGCAGCATGATTGCAACGGATACACCAGAGAAAGAAGAGCTTTTTGTTGGTGCCACTAAGGATAAGGCCTTCGAAATCACTTCATAAAGCATCTGACGTAGATGGCCTGTGAACTATTGTTCTTGGTCTGGTATATAACTCTTAATCTAACTGATCCATTCGTCTGAAGAACTCAAATCTCCACCGAAAATGTTGAAAATGAAGATTTATGCACATGTAGAATTTGAGGCGACTTCTAAAACGTATTCTGTTGGCCAAAAGCATGAAAAAGATAAATACGAAATATTGATGTTAGGCGAAGATTCAAGTGCAATAAGATTAATTTTCCAAATGTTCCTGACATGGCTTCGGTGAAGTTAGAGGACATTAAACTGGTTTTATATGAACTAACTAAGTGTGGGACAACATAAAGAGATAATTCGAACTTGAAATTTTACCAAAACCTCAACAATATACAAGTTTGATAAACTGTACCATCGTTCACCAGGGCATGTCCCATTGTTCACCAGCGCTGTTAAACAATGGGACAATTTTTTTTGTTTTTTATTTAATTTTTTTCTAGTCAACAGAATATGTGATAGCATTCGAGTTGGTTTCATTTTATAAAGGAATATCTATATTACACATGGATTTTTTATTTTTCATATTATGCCCATAGTAAATGAAATATCAATCTTTCTGTGTTTTTTGTCCCATTGATGACCACCCTCCCCTATATATTAAATATAAAATTAAATAATATTGACCAATTTTATTATTTTAGAGTGGATACTATAGTTATATAGATATAGGGGTCTAATATATATATTGAAAATTTATATATTAAGTATGAATAGATTTATTAGTTAAATACACATGTTATTTTTCATCAATAGAGTTTATGTACATATTAACGAATAAAAATAACATAATTTCCACTCTATTACAATAAATAGCAACTTTAGTCACATTGGGAGCTAATCAAAGATCTTTTCATCTGTTATTATTGGATACCACAGTAATTATATCAACCAATGTATTCTGTTACCATTCCTACCGTAAACATATTTTTTACTAATTACTTCAAATTAATTTTATGTGCCATATGTTTCAATTCATCTATTATTATTCATTATTGTTTAAATTTTGTCACAAAATAATAACAATACATATATAGACTTGTGTTCAATCAACTGATGCTCTACCTATACTGATCTCTCTCAGTATTTACACCATCTATAAATTGAACATATTCTACAAAATGTGATGGTAGAAAGATTAATATCTTTCAATATATTATATATATAATCGAAAAATGAATTCCTTTTCAATTGATGTGCATTTCCAATGACTTCAGTTCAAAGAGTACGATATCTATACTATTTACATAAGACTGGAATATCTTCATCAATCAGCAATTATTCAATACTAATTGAAGCAGACAGATCAAACAGTCTCAATTAATGAACCTCTTCAATAGGCGTAAATTGACGGGCAATAATAACACAGTGAACTAAGTTCATCTTATAGAAATAAGAAAGAAATTATCTGAATTTGTATATTTAATTATATTCCTCAGTTTTTGTAAAACTTTCATTATACAGTATAATGAATTTATTGATTCACTGTGAATTTTTTTTAGTATGTTCCTTGTATGTCCATTTACATGTTTGATTATAGATAAAGAATATCACTGAAAATTAATCATTCCACCCATAAATATTGAGATGTATCATTTTCACCGAAAGTTAGTGATGTAATAATCTAATAATTCTTATCTAAGGGTTCTCCCCAAGTTAAAATAGGAGCAGATTAGGGGCAGCGTATAAGTCGATCTGAGTAGTCCCCACGGCAGTCAGGGTGCAGCGAGAGCGCAGCGTGTAGCTGCGCAGCAAATCATATGTAAAACAAATTTTTCAGTGTATTGAATAAATAAATTATATAAAAGCATACTCAAACAAATAAATATATGCTATGATATTTGATATGGTTTAATTGCAGTATTGATGGAAACAATATTGAAATACTTTGTGGGGACACAAACTTAGAACTTGTCGCATTCGTGATCTGAATTACCATCAATAAATGTTCACTTTCCACTCAATAAATTATAAATTGTTCTAATATACACTACCCTTCATATGTTTAATTCGGGAAATTAAAAAAATCTCTCAGATCTGATATCCAGAAATATCTTCACGTTATTCAACATAAGGTCATTCATACAAAAATTTTCTTTGTGAGAGAAATATATTCGAGAGTGTATATCATTTTTTGTCAGACTCTCCCTTTCTACAGAGTTTGGATATAAATTCTCAACTAACTGCATTTCAGAAACACTGAAAATGCAATTCTTCAACTTCTTTTGAGTCTCTTATAAATGTTTCTGTTTTTACTTACACATTATTCTATTTTAAAACATGTATGATGAAATTTGAATTTTCTCACAACATTTACCATCAATTATAATCCAATCATTTCTGAATTTTGACATGAACAAGAATTACCTAATTTGCAGTATTTATATAATTTACGTCGTTGCCATTGAAATAATTCAATATAATATATTTAATATTCAAATTGTTATAATATTGTTTTTCTTTTCAAGAGAAGAGAGATAAAAAGAACGTAACAACAAAATTCATGCAGTACTATACTATATTTTATATATCAAAGCTAGAATAATTCATCATTGTCATTGGCATTCTGTATGCCTTATTGTATGGTTTCTATTTTATAGAGTACATATTTATATGATTAATATGGCGAAATACTGAACTAGAGGCATTGAATAACTTCAATTATAATATAAGGGCAGAGATTTCGTTATTATTCACTGCTCTCTCTTTTTCGAATCCATTCAAGTGGCATCAAACAAATTAAGATGGACTGATGGGTTAACATCACTCAACTGATTGACTCTCATGTCAGTCATTAGTTTATGTTTGATGTTTATAAAAATAGTATATTTCAGTTAATGCATCAGAATACGATATGAATAATTATGCGTACTAAGTTTACCTATTCTACATCATTCAGATTAATCATAATTTAATTATAATATTACTCTTAGGTAAAATGGTCACACTGTAGATATATTTTCAGAAATAATATTAAATTGATAATTTTACTCTCTCCAGTGTAATGCTCTACACTATATAGCTGTTGAAAAATCTTGTGAGTTAATATTATTTAAGAAATATATTTACTGATGACAATAAAATTATGATACATTAGTTAATTATAAAATTATTCAAAAAACAATTTTCCGTGATAATTTAAACTAGATACTGTCGATTTATCTCTTAAAATACTAATCAATGACCTAAAAGGCAGATTTTGTTGAGAAATATTTCATGTCGAATGGGAGGTATAGCTTTGAGTGAGAGTCTTTGAGATAATTCCTCTTATGGAGGATAATTTATTCATACAATATCTCTTAAGGTATTTTTATCGACTTTCAGAGCGCCATATTCCTTAATACTCTCCTAAGAATGAATAGCAATCCAAAATTAATATACTACTCATAAATAAAGTTATTGTTAGGTGTGATAAGATTATAAGGAGTTTTTACTCAATCTTCTTAGGTCGCATAAATTCACATCTAATTCAGCTTCAGGACAAAACTATTTCATTACTCATATTCTTTTCAATACCCTTTAATAACCCAATGATTAGCAAATGAATAATCAAATGTTGAACAATTATATAATGATTATTAACTTATTATTACCAAATTAATTGCCTATTATTGACCAATCATTAATCATGGTTTAATACCAATGATTAACCAATGTTCCCAACCACTTTGATTTATTATGATGCGTTTAGTCACTTAATGGTGAATACTGTAACTGATCCTTCCATTTGATGTTCTGCCATGAAATACGGTGACCGGAAAGAAGCCCACAGGAAAAAAGCCCACCAGGAAAAAAGTCCACAGGTATAGAAGCCCACAGGGAAAATGCCATCAACTGCACAATTTTTATAATACAGTTAAACATAAAGGTGTTTTAAATAAGAGCATAAGTTTACAAAAACACGAATATTCAATTAGTTTTCTATGTCTTGCACCTTTTGTCTCATTTTGAAAGTGTTCATCGCTTAGATTAATTATATACTTGTTGAAATTAAACTTTATAGTATATAAATTTGAAAATTATCCGTGATTTTCATTTTACCATTTCAATTATATTTTGCCCTTAGGGGCTCTATCCTGAAGCTGTTTGAGGTGAATGGAAAAGAAGGGGGTCACCGAACTGTTGTAATTTGGATTATGTATTATCTTTTTTATACTTATCATATTTATAATATTTTAACTTGCAGTTTTGGATGACAGCCATAGGTTTATGCTCTTCAACTACGAGGTCTTAGATCTTTGTGTCAGGTAGGCTCGTAAGCTTCATTTACTATCACCTCTTCATGTTCCTCTTCCATCCGTCAGTACAACCACTAGTGCTTGTGCCCCTTTTCGTCAAATTCCTTGTTAAATGACTGCAATAGCTTTTTCACCGACGGTGGTAAATGACTTTGTTCATGGAGCTACTTTCTTTTATGATTGCTTCTTCCAGTCTTATTTTTTTCAATTCATTTTTGACGTCGGCGATACAGTCGAAAGCAGACGATAAAACCCAATACCAAAATAAATTAAATACATCTGTATTTTAGAATATTTGGCGTTAATCTATGCCTTTATTTAAACCACCTTTATGTTTTACTGTATTATAAATATAAGATAGTTGTTGGCTTTTTAACCTCGGGCTTTTATACTTGTGTGCTTATTTCCTTGTGGGCATTTTTCCCTGTAGGCATTTTTCTTGTGGGCTTTTTTCATGTGGGAATTTTTCCTGTGGGCATCTCTCATGTAGGTTTCTTTCCAAGAATCATGAAATACATACGTATATTAGCACACCGAGTTGATGAAGCCCTAAACACCAGAAATAGATGGAAGAGATCTGAAGGGGAGATGATTACATAAGTCGTGATATCTATCAGTTTGAAATATTACGAAGATAAAATAACTTTGCATGATTTCACATATTGAGAACAAGAATTAGTTCTTCATGCATAGAATATTATAACATATTGCATAAATCTGTCTTATAATCTTTTTCTAAGGAAAATTAGCAGAATATAATTGCATATTCTTATAAATTTGACACAGTTATTGTTTGACCTCGTCTGTTGTAGATTTTGCCTTAGAAGCTGACGATGGTGCCTGGAATTAGGTTCTTTTAATCAATTATGTACGAATTTATTTATTATTAATAGATACATTAGGTAGCCTACCTTCTATCCTTTTTCTGACTCTCTATCTTACATTGTATAATATAATAGACTCTGTAAGTTTATAATGGAATATTCGGGACACTTATCTTATAGTTTTTGTATACACATTTGATTCTTTAAGTTTATAATGGAAAATTTACAAATGTGATCTGCCAAACTTCACCTCGGTGTTGGTGACTAAAAATACTGCAGTCATTCATCACGTAAATCCCAGTCTGGTGAATCCTGTTAGAGTTTCATGTTTTATACCCAAAGTTCCATGACTGACATTTAATATCTCTCGCCAACACTTTTAAGATTCCTATGAAACTTATTATTCAATTAAATTGAAACAATCGCTACAATAATTTATTAATTTGCTGAATGTGTAATTTAATTTATTTATATAAGTACACCAATTATGACTTCAAAGATGTTAATTAAGATAAAGCCAATGAGTTGCAATCAAATTATTTCCTATTAGCATTACTAAGATTTTTTCTATTCATTCCAAAATAGTTCATTTCAGTATTTTCCATCAGTAATAAATCATTCAAATAAGAAATATAATTACATTATAGTGATTAAATAAAGAGATATGCTAAATAAAATCCTTTATATTCATATAAATTGCATAACATTACAACAAGATCGAATATAACCACCAACTGATGTCCAAGAAACATTAACAATAACAAATACGCTGAAGATGTTATCACGGGCCCATAGAATATCTGAGTCCTCGAAGTCCCAACATAACAGTGATTTATACTCACATGTATACTGAACATGATTTATGAATGCGTATCATTGAAGAAGTTCTACATACAAACATTGCACATGATGTATATATAATGTAAAATGTATTTTGATAGTCTAAAGGATGATTTATATAGTAGATTATCGTAAAGAACTTGTCAAAATTAGTTTGATTAAATAAATAATTAACTCATGGTATTAATTCGAATGTAAGACTAATTTTAAATAATGAATTTTGCTAGTTTTATTATGAGATATTTTGCAAAACGACCGGTTAAACACACGTGCACTTTTAAATGTAGTAGAGCACATGTATGCTCTTACATTAGTTAAGTACATTTCTGAATTTTAATCATTAAAAATAATATTTTTATTGTTAACTTCGCAGATTGCTGATAGTTATATTTTAGTTGGTATTTATTAATTTATTTAAAATTTTCTTATTTACATAACTCAAACAGTCTTTTACCAAATTGCATCGAATTTGTTTTGTTTGAAAGATTGGTAAAAGTCCAGGAACCATCTGGTACTTTATTTGCGATCCGGTCAAATTCATTTATGACTCTAAAACCTAAATCGTTTTAAACTAAATTTAAACTAATTGCCTTCAAGTTTGTGGGACGGTTCATCATATGTACCTCAATAAGAATCAACCAAATTGCCTTAAATTTGATTGGATGATGATCATTATCCTGGAACGAGTTTATTAGATTTTGGAAGCGAACAGGTTAAAGGTCAAGGTCAAAGTGTTTTGTAAGCTGAAGCGAGAATATGCAGTCTACATATACCCGTCATGTAGTCCAATATACTTTTTTACCTATATGTTAGAAGAATGTCACAGACCTCGTTTTTTCACGCTCAAATAATTTCGAGCGTAAAGTACCAATATTTCATATATTGAGTAGATATTATAGCTCGTGCATGAGCTATTATTATCTATCTGGATATAAATAGTATAAGTATAATAAATATAGAATATAATAACACATTAATAATTCATATCTCATGGTCTCTTTTAGTGTAATTGCTCTGCCCGATTATTATATCTTTTATATATGTATTTGCAATGGAGCCTCATAGCGCAGATAATAATTTGAAAATATGGGAAAGATACTATTATTGTATATTAATATAGTGTGCTATTGTATAATGATATCATGTACCAAATAATTATAGTATGTTAAATATAAAATATCGAAAGATTATAGTATGCATATAAATGGAACGAAATGTGTACAGGTACAGGTTGTGTGTTACATGACAATTTAACAACTTTAAAAAGGTTTCCTGAAGCCATTTTTCATTAATTCAAATTTAATTTTCCTGTGTTATTAGCGGATTGCCCTGTAATAGTTAGCATATAAATAGCAAGTGCTCAATCCCTTCAGGAGTTGAGTAAAAGTATAGTAGCAGAATGTAGTGAAACACTCACGGAGTGTTTTAGTGTGGAGTGTAGTGGCAACACTCACTTAGAGTGTGATGGCCACACTCACATAGTTCGTTATTAGCTTGTGTAATGTGTAATATACACTCTCCCATTGGACCCTTACCATGTCTAATGATAAGGTTCCTAACTTCCTACTCTGTCCATTCTCTATTTACTCTAATGATATCCATCATTGTAACGTTAGATAATGGAATAAACTACAATAGAAATACGAAAAATTCAGTAGATGCGACAGATATATTTTTTATGTTTTATTTTATCTCAATGAATTTATCCTCAGATATATATTGATGATTGTTGATATAGTTTTTCATATTCAAAAGTTTCACTCATATATAATCTACGTACAACAGCTGAAATTCATCTATTATTTTCATTATTATGATACAGTTCAAATATTGTACAGTAATGTAAGTCAGTGTAATAGTTCTAAAAGGAAGAAATATTTGTTTCAAAAGCTTCGAATTCACAATGCACTTCTCTTAACTTATGTCAATATTGGAGGAAACAAATAATGATCAAATATTTTGAAAGCAAACACATAAAACGTATTTGCCGAAACACACAAATACGCATTACCACTTAATTGCAACAAAGTACAGCTGTACATTAACTATGTGCTTATGTGCACACAACTTATTCACAAGTTAATTATACTGAAAACAATTGTTTCATATCAGATTACAGATAAAATGTATATTTTCAGATGAAATTTTGTTCGAATTGTATTTTCTTCAATCGAATTGATTTTTCACAGTCAGATTCATTAAAATATTTTCTAACACGGTAAATGGAGACAATAAAACAATTAAAGTTGACTAAAGATAACTTCCTCATTGGTTATTTTGGGAGAGAGTTATGGTGAAGCCACTAGAGATTGGTACCCTCTTGTTCTTCCATGGCCCCACCATAACTTTCTATCTGCGAAGGTAATATTAGAAGTCAGGGAAGTGATTCTCCTGATATATCTTCGGAATGTTGGCAACTCGGTGTCAATTAAAGGACATCTGTCACACTTTAGGGTTTAACTCACTGAATTACTCGGAGGAGAAATAGAGGAAAGTTTATCCAACATTTGCGGGCAATGGATCTATCCTAACATAAATCCTTTATTCAGCTTGAGAAAAGGGACTATATATGTAGAAGAATACTGCACTAGAACCACTCGAAGAAACCATTCAAAATCTTATACGACTTTCTTACTATACAATTACCATTAAATATTTTGTTTAAACATTTATAATTTTATTGTCGAAACACAGCAGTGCGAAAGGATAGTTTATGCAAGATGCAATTATGGTCTTTTAAGGGATTTCTATGATATCAATTCCATTTTTGTATATTAACTGTGTATTGTGCATTAAATTTGAACGGGTAAAGAATCATTTCTTCTTTTACCCGATCTTCACAGAGTTCTTAGAGCTCTGATTGAATGAACTGAAATACGAGTAATCTTCTTAAGAGTCAAAATACTCACAATCGGCAGAATGTACGAAAACCAATGCTTGCATTTACTTATTGCTACAATCATAAGAAGACGTACATTATTCAAATTAGTTGCAATGTTTCAATAAAAATAATTAGCTTACCAAATACAAATAAAAACCGTATGAATACATATATCAATATGTCTCGTTAGAATAAAGTATCAAAAAAATAAATTATTTTGATTGTGGCGAGAAATGCTTTCGTATCTGTTTACTATATTTTATTCACAAGGTTTTCGTTAAATAGTATTAATTAAAAATATAATTATGTTTTCAAAACACTAATGTTTAGAAACACTTTTATGTTAATAAAGCAACAAAAAGTAGTGAAATATCTATATATATTTCCAAAATTTTGTACGCATTTTAATTCGAGTTTTCTTTTTAATGGTCCAAACTGTACAATTCGTTCATTAACAAGATTATTGTTTCAAAATCTTTAAATTTGCCCAATGTTAAGTTACAGAAAGCGATATTTTTCTTTTATTGTTTGTAATATATACATTGAAACCAACCAGTATAAATTTTGTAATGAAATATAAATAAAATCTATAACAGCATGTACTCTGATTCTAAATATATATATCTCTGAATATTTGAATACAGTTCTCTTTTATTTCTTCCTTGTAATAAGCTTCATAAATGAACTAATTTTCATCTTTGCTGAACTAAAAACTTGTATTATTTAAAATCAATAGTTATTGCGATCATATCTGCAATATTCCTCTCCATCGCTTAATAGAGGGTTATTCTTTCTTTAATGAATTCTAAACCTCTCCTTACTTCTAGAGAATGTTTTCAAGCTGCTGCCAATATTGGGGAGTGAAATTTGCCCAAGAATTCACGAGATATTTAATATGACGTCAAGCTCACATTATCATGTAAGGTATACGTAATTTGTTGTTACCTAGAAATATAGAGGCTTGGAAGACTCGATATAATATCATGGAAATGTTTGTCGATTGGTATTCAAATACCATCTTATACATTTATGTGGTAATTATTATTATTTTTTTTTTATTCAAACAAATAGCACCCTTTACAGTTGACACAGAGCGATGCCTCCCTGATCATTCCTTTACTATTAGCTTATATACAGTAAATTTTGAATGCTATAAGGCCAGGAAAAGCACTAAGCTTCAAGGGCAAGATTTAGATGAAAGAAGTAATACAATTTTACTTCTCGATTACAAATATGAATTAGAGCACATATAAAATTCAGAGATGTGAGTTCAGTATTTAAAATTAAATATTTCTTAAAGTACATAAATTCAATTGATAATATAAAAATCACTTAAATAAAACTTGCATATTTTGAATGGGACATTGGATAATTATTTAATATTTTGATTAATTATCAAAATGGGACTAAAATCATTTGATAAACAACAAACATATCATGCATTAACCCTTTATTATGGATCTCAAGATTTCAATCATTTTCACAAGATCTCTGAATTCGTTAAAAAAAATCCAATTCTAAAATTCATATACAGTGTGACTGAATAGTTTATGCAATATGCATATTACAAAATGTGCTTGAATATTGCCATGTGAATAAAAAATATAAAAATTCATAATATTCAAATAAATCATGTAGTAGAAAGTACATTATAATGTAAACATACATTGTTATTTGAAACACTAATAACATTAAGACTGAAAATTGATTTAGTCAAATTTTTAGTGAACGAATACTTCATGCGGAACAAATAAAATTGCACATAATACCAAAACTGAATATTTGTTGATGACCATTTGTGTTGATTGTTACAATATATGCTTAATTAATTTAACAATTAAACCTAGCTCAAATATTGTTAAAACAAACTCTAAAAATAAACGGTTACATGTCCAGTTTTTGTAATCCAGAGTTTAAAGTGGTCAATCCATTTTTCGATAAACTTTCTCATTTGTTGACCGATTATTCTGAAATTGTAAGGTTAAAGTAACTTCACAAACAAAGCACATTTTATTCATGTGATTTTCTCGCTTTTGGCTTGGTTTTCGAAAAAAATAGTTTGCCAATTTTCTATAAAAAAATTGTATACATTTCAAATGACGAGAAGTGTATGAAAAAAATAAGACCGTTTTAGAATCTTTGGAACATTTCAAACAAATCTATAGAGGGCTTTTTTAATTTTCCTTCCCGTTTTTTTATAAGCATTTTTGATGACTAACTGAAATGTTCAAAAAAACCCTAAATTTTCGGTTTTGAACTGTGATAAAAGATAACCAGAGTGAAAATTGTAAAACCCTCCATAGATTGGTTAGAAAGGTTTCCAAAACTGTCTTTGGTTTTCTTGTAGCATGAAAATTCATTGACTTCTCCTCTTTTTTAGGTGGTTATACACATTTTATAGGAGAGCCCAAAATATATATATTTGACCAAAAATGAAATTTTGTGAATAATACCCAAAATCGTAAATTCTCCCTTCCCCATTTGGGCCCTGCAATTGGTGGGCTGCGGTACCTCTAACCATCAAGAAAAATTAGACATAAGTACAAATGCTATAGCATTCCTTTTGTAATTAAAAAAACGATCTCTTTGGGGTGTCCTGGGAGAGGTTCTAGTGCTCGTACCACCTTAAAAATGTGGGACATGAGAGCCCACTAAACACTCTTTTTCAGCAAAAAAAATATTGTTTCCACTATAATCGATGGGTTGACCCCCTTAAGACATTAATAGGGCGTTTATCAACAGAATTATAATCAAGTTACGTATACTTCAGATGGAGTAACACTGCTGTATGCCCTTTCTATTTCATTCAACAAAGTGTCATTGGAATTGCACTGCTGCCCATTTGACTAAACTCTTCTTTTAATCATTACCCAAAGATTTTCAATATAGTTTAAATCAGGACTATTCGGCCGCCAATCCATGATTTTCCGTCCATGAAGTCCAGGAGACTGAAGAAATTCTTTAGTATACTTGGAAGCATGTGCAAGAGCGATATCATGCATAAATACAATATAGTTCTTTTCAAAAATGGTTGATCTTCAAGCCATGGGAAGAGATTGTCTTGAAGAAACTTACAATAATTGACTGAATTAATTTTGACGCTCTTTTTACCTTAAATGGATAAATTATTATTTCATTTTTGAGGATTGCAGACCAAAACATAACACCTCCCCACCCTACTGCCGTCGAAACCGACTCTAAGGTTTTTGGCCAGACAAGAGCCATCCTTTTTTCTAATTATCTCTGAACACATCAGTCCAAATGACTTTAGTTAAGTCTTGCTTGAGATAAATTTGGGACCTTTCAACAGAACTGGAGTTGATTTTCATTTTTTTGACCTCTCTGATCTCCATTGAGTAATGATTCCAAGTCGATTTAGGAACATTCGATGCCCCAAGCCTTCTCAACAATGGCTTTACTGGTTGCACGAGGCAACTATATTGAAGTATTATTAAATTATCTTATGTTTTTTGGTCTCAAAGCCTTAGGTTTTGTCTGGTTACGCTAGAGTAACTTCACCACTAGATACAAAATTATTGATGGTACGGTGATCCATATTCGTCAATTTCGATATTTCTAGACTGGTATTTCCTTTTGAAGTTAATCTTATATTTTGTTTTTCCCACTTTTTATAAGACTCTCTTTTCCAACTATCTTTGCATAAACTATTTGTGCACTTAATTAAAACACTTAAAGATTGAAGAAACTGATATTCATGCAGCATTTTCTATAAATTTCAAAATTTAATGCACAATACACATTTGATATCATAGAAATCCCTTAAAAGACCATAATTGCATCTTGCATAAACTATCCGTTCGCACAGCAGTGTTTGGACAATAAAATTATAAATGTTTAAACAAAATATTCAATGGTAATTGTATAGTAAGAAACTCGTATAAGATTTTGAATGGTTTCTTTGAGTGGTTCTAGTGCAGTATCCTTCTACATATATAGTCCCTTTTCTCAAGCTGAATAAAGGATATATGTTACGATAGATTCTTAGCCCGCAAATGTTGGATAAAACTTCCCTCTATTTCTCCTCCGAGTAATTCAGTGAGTTCACCCCCAACAGTGTGACAGATGTCCTTTAATTGACACCGAGTTGCCAACATTCCGAAGATATATCAAGAGAATCATTTCCCTGACTTCTAATATTACCTACGCAGATAGAAAGTTATGGTGGGGCCATGGAAGAACAAGAGTGTATCAATCTCTAGTGGCTCCACCATAACTCTCTCTCAAAATAACCAATGAGGAAGTTATCTTTAGTCAGCTCTAATTGTTAAAGTTGTTGAACCAGATGTGTTGCTCTCCATTTACCGTGTTAGAAAATGTTTTAATGAATCTGACTGTGAAAAATCAATTCGATTGAATAAAATACAATTCGAACAAAATTTCATCTGAAAATATACATTTTAATCTGATATGAAACAATTGTTTTCAGTATAATTAACTTGTGAATAACTTGTGTGCACATAAGCAAATAGTTGATGTTGCTGTTGCAATTAAGTGGTAATGCGTATTTGTGTGTTTCGGCAAATACGTTTTATGTGTTTGCTTTCAAAATATTTGATCATAATTTGTTTCCTCCAATATTGACATAAGTTACGAGAAGTGCATTGTGAATTCGAAGCTTTTGAAACATATTTCTTCCTTTTAGAACTATTACACTGACTTACATTACTGTACAATATTTGAACTGTATCATAATAATGAAAATAATAGATGAATTTCAGCTGTTGTACGTAGATTATATATGAGTAAAACTTTTGAATATGAAAAACTATATCAACAATCATCAATATATCTCTGAGGATAAATTCATTGAGATGAAATAAAACATATAAAATATATCTGTCGCATCTACTGAATTTACGTTTTTGTATAAGGTAAAAATAATTCATTAAAAGGTTATGGGGAGTATGTAGTTTATTCCATTATCTCACGTTACTGTGATGGACATCATTAGAGTAAATAGAGAATGGATAGAGTAGGAAGTTAGGAACCTTATCATTAGACATGGTAAGGGTCCAATGGGAGAGTGTATATTGCACATTACACAAGCTAATAACCTCTAAGTGAGTGTTGCCACTACACTCCACACTAAAACACTCCGTGAGTGTTTCACTACATTCTGCTACTATACTTTTACTCAACTCCTGAAGGCATTGAGCACTTGCTATTTATATGCTAACTATTGCAGGGAAATCACCTAATAACACAAGAACTTTACAAGTCACACTAAGCAATTAAACTTGAATTAATGAAAAATGTCTTCAGGAAACCTTTATAAAGTTGTTAAATTGTCATGTAACACACAACCTGTACCCGTACACATTTCGTTCCATTTGTATACATACTATAATCTTTCGATATCTTATATTAACATACTATGTATAATTAATTGGTACATGATATCATTATACAATAGCACACTATATTATTATACAAAATTATCTTTTCAAATTATTATCTGCGCTATGAGGCTCCAATGCAAATACATATATAAAGTATATAATAATCGGGCAGAGCAATTACACTAAAAGAGACCATGAGATATGAATTATTAATGTGTTATTTTTTCTATATTTATAATCGTTCACTTATACTATTAATATCCAGATAGATAATAATAGCTCATGCACGAGCTATAATATCTACTCAATATATGAAATATTGGCACTTTACGCTCGAAATTATTTATAGCGTGAAAAAACGAGGTCTGTGACATTCTTGTAATATATACAGTAGGTAAAAAATATATTGAACTACATGACGAGTATTTGTAGACCACATACTTTCGCTTCAGCTTATAAAACATTTTGACTTGACCTTGACTTTTAACCTGTTCGTTTACAAAATCTAATAAACTCGTTTCAGGATAATGATCATCATCCTATCCAATTTCAGGCAATTTGGTTGATTCTTATTGAGGTACATATGATCTTGACCTTTGACTTTTGACCAGATCGAGCTCAAAACTTTTAAAAACGGTTCCTTGACATTGACAACCGTCCCACAAACTTGAAGGCAATTTAGTTTGAAACGCTTTGGGTTGTAAAGTCATAAAGAAATTTGACCGGATCGCAAATAAAGTACCAGATGGTTCCTGGACTTTTACCAATCTTTCAAACAAAACAAATTCGAAGCAATTTGGTAAAAGACTGTTTGAGTTATGTAAATAAGAAAATTTTAAATAAATTAATAAATTTCAACTATATTATAACCATCAGCAATCTGCGAAATTGACAATAAAAATATTAATTTCAAAAATTAAAATTCAGAAATGTACTTACTTAACTAATGTAAGAGCATACATGTGCTCTACTACATTTAAAAATGACCGTGTGTTTAACCGGTCGTTTTGCGAAATATCTCATAATAAAACTAGCAAAATTCATTATTTAAAATTAGACTTACATTCGAATTAATACCATGAGCTAATTATTTATTTAATCAAACTAATTTTGACAAGTTCTTTACGATAATTTACTATATAAATCACCCTTTAGACTATCAAAATACATTTTACATGATATATACATCATGTGTAATGTTTGTATGTAGAACTTCTTCAATGATACGCATTCATAAATCATGTTCAGTATGCATGAGAGTATAAATCAATGTTATGTAGGGACTTCGAGGACTCAGATGCCTCTTATCATCATAATTTTCCTTGGGCCCGTGATAACATATTCAGCGTATTTTTTATTGCTAATGTTTTTTGGACATTAGTTGGTGGTTATATTCGATCTTGTTGTAATGTTATGCAATCTATAAGCTTATCTCTTTATTTAATCACAATAATGTAATTACATTTCATATGTGATTGATTTATTACTGATGGAATATACTGAAATGAACTATTTTGGAATGTATAGAAAAAATCTTAGAACTGCTCATAGGAAATAATTTGATTGCAACTCATTGGCTTTGTCTTAATTAACATCTTTGAAGTAACAATTGGTGTAATTATAGAATTAAATTAGATTACACATTCAGCAAATTAATGAATCATTGTATCTATAGTTTCAATATAATTGAATAGTAAGTTTCATAGGAATCTTAAAAATGTTAGCGTGAGATATTAAATGTCAGTCATAGAACTTTGGGTATAAAACATGAAACTCTAACACGATTCACCAGACTGGGATTCACGTGATGAATGACTGCAGTATTTTTAGTCACCAACTCCGAGGTGAAGTTTGGCAGATCACATTTGTGAATCTTCCATTATAAACTTAGAGAATCAAATGTGTATACAAAAACTAAGATAAATCTCCCGAATATTCCATTATAAACTTACAGAGTTTATTATATTGTACAATGTGAGATAGAGAGTCAGAAAAGGGATAGAAGGTAGGCTACCTAATGTATCTATTAATAATAAATAAATACGTACATAATTGATTAAAAGACCCTAATTCCAGGCACCATCGTCAGCTTCTAAGGCAAAATCTACAACAGATGAGGTCACACAATAACTGTGTCAAATTTATAAGAATATGCAATTAAATTCTGCTAATTTTCCTTAGAAAAATAATATAAGACAGATTTATGCAATATGTTATAATATTCTATGCATGAAGAACTAATTCTTGTTCGCAATATGTGAAATCATGCAAAGTTTTTCTATCTTCGTAATACTTCAAACTGATAGATATTACGACTGATGTATTCATCTCCCATTCAGATCTCTTGCATCTATTTCTGGTGTTTAGGGCTTCATCAACTCGGTGTGCTAATATACGTATGTATTTCATGATTCTTGGAAAGAAACCTACATGAGAGAAGCCCACAGGAAAAATTTCCACATGAAAAAGGCCCACAGGAAAAATTCCCAGAAGGAAATAAGCCCACAAGTATAAAACCCCACAGTTTTGATGTAAACGGATATAGAATTTACCCAGGAGAAAAAATTGTCTCTCAATAATGACCAATATTCTTAAAGTTTATTTTGAGACTATCGGGCACAAGAAGAGGTCTAATCAATATGTTACCAATAATTTCAGACCACAATATTATTCTGCTACCTTCTGAAGCTGATTCAAACGCTGACGTCGATTTGCCTCCTTCAGGAGTCACTCTCAGATCCAACCGTTAGGACTGTGGTCTCGTGGGTCAAAATCACAGTTCATAAATCAGTTTTCAAGTATTTTATTGCCCATGAGAGCCTTTTTTGACCATTGAGATGATTCGGGCTCTTTTAGACACGTGGGTAACTCCAGCTTGATCAAATGTTTCCTTGTTGGATCCGTGAAGATTCTTTGATAAAAATCACCTAATTCTTCTTAAAATTTTGCATGTAGTCACCTTGGTCGTCCGCCTTCATGCTTTTTGTTGTCCAATTTATCTTCAACGGCAGTTTCTTGCCCATACGGTGATTTTCTAATCTATTTTCTACTGTACTGTACTGTATAAAAAATTTATATTTTGTACTGTATTTTTATTATCGTTGAGTAGGCTGATAATTTGATAATTTTCCACTTTGTGTAAGCATCTTTTCATTCTCCAATTTCGCAGAACTTGAAGCCGCTGCAAACACTTTTGACCTACTCGGAAGCCGCCCAGAAGAGAGCCTACACGCGGTGGCGGCGTGGCCCAAACATGGGCACGAACGACTCTTCAACCCCCCGTCCTCACCCAGTTGGGACGCGACCCGAGTGTCTCCCCGGGCTTTGCCCACCCTCGTACACACACAGCCCCAGAGCGTTTTTTCCCCAAGGGGGGAGTGTGAGCCGGCATACTTCCCCCCTTTAACTCTCCTACTCCTACTCTCCGGTGACATTGAGACAAATCCTGGCCCTTACATGTGTCCAACATGCAGTTTTCCCTGGACCCGCCGAACAGGCGGAATTCAGTGTGAAGCCTGTAGCAGCTGGACACACTACAATAAACGCTGCTCTGGGGTCCACCAACATAGACATATCCCACAGGGTTGGCGGTGTAAAAACTGTCACCCTTTCACACAATATTACTCCAACAACACCACCCAACACTCCCAACCCCACTCCTCTCTCTCCTACTATCGCTACCGCCTCTCTTCCATCCACATCTTCCCCTATCACTCGACCTATTCTTCCACCTGTTACTTCACTTGGCTCTCCTGGTCCTCCCCTTCTTCAATCTACACCTGTCCTAATAACTGCTCTTTCTACACCACCACATATACCACTAAACACCCCTCCTGCTATCGCTCTCACTCCTCTTGCGCCTATTCCCCCTCCTATTGCTCAGCCTGTTCTTCCACCTGTACCTGCACCTGGTCTTCCCCTTCCTCAACCTGATCCTGTTTTTCCTGCTAATCTTCCTACTGGTCCACGCAACAAGATTTTACAATTTAACATAAACGGCATTCATAACAAGCGCATGCAACTCAAGACACTCCTACACGAACACCACATACATATAGCCACTATCCAGGAAACAAAACTCACCAATAACAAAATCACAGCAAAGTTTCCTGGATACACAACACTCAGACACAATCGGCCTACACGAGGCGGAGGGGGCCTCATCACACTGATCCACAAAAAACATATCCTTCACTAACACAACTGCCGAAACACTCTCACGAATGCCACAAGATCCCTCACTTGAATTACAGTCTATACGTATACAGATACACAAACGCACAAACAACAAAACAAACATTTACATACCCCCACAGACTCCACACCCCCAGGATACACACCACATCTAGAACACCTAAACACCCTCACTAACTCTCCCATCCTGGGGGATTTCAACGCTCACGACCCTACCTGGCTCACCACACAACAAACAGACACTCGAGCCGACACAATCACTACACAACTTGACACACACATTATACTCAACGATGCACACACACCTACACGAAAACCCTTTAACATACACACACAACCAACATCTCCCGACATTACATTTTCCACTCCTGACATTACACTCCGCTCCTCGTGGAAACACTACACGAACTTAGTTCAGACCACCTTCCCATACTCATCACATACAACCTACACGCATCTCTTAGCCCACACAAACAACGACACACTTTTACTAACTACAAAAAAGCACATTGGAACGAATTTACTGCATCTGTGGAAAACCAACTAGAACACTTTAACTTAAACAACTTCTCTTCCATAGATGAAGCCACAAAACATGTCACCAACATAATCTCTACCGCAAACAAACACTTTATACCCACAGGTAACATCAGACACTTTAACCCCAGTTTCACTCCAAACATAAAACACTTAATACAGATTAGGAAACACATTCGCACTCTCACATCCACACATGATACCATAACAAGCATACAACAACTCAACACTGACGTTGAAGCGGAAATTAAAACACAGCAACAGAACATATGGCAAAACACACTAAACACCATTAATTTCCGCTCAGACGCAAACAAACTCTGGAAACTCATTAGGGGACTCAATAACAAATACATAGACCAACCAAAAACACACGAGTCCCTTACACACAACAACACCATACTCACCGACACACAGCAGGCGAACGCTCTTAACAAACATTATTCTAATACAAGTAGGTTACCCACACGCCCAATAGATAGGAAAATACTGCGTCGCCTGCACAGAACATGCACTAATCATCTCCCTACACCTCCCTTCACCCCGGCAATGGTCACCGAGGCTATCCGGGCTACTAAGAACACTCCCTCCACAGGCCCTGATGGAATATCCAACAAACATTTAAAACATCTAGGACCACACGCCATCAGGGTCTTCACAGACATCTTCAACTACTCAGTTCAGAACAATAGTATACCCAACACATGGAAACAAGCCAAGATCATCCCGATTCTGAAGCCCAACAAACCCCCCACAGATCCAGTCTCATATAGACCTATCTCCTTACTCTCTACCCCCTCCAAAATACTCGAGAGGCTGGTTCTCAACAACATAACACCACACATCCCACTATCCCCCTCACAACACGGCTTCAGATCCGAACACTCCACATCTACTCTCCCTACCCACCTCACACAAACAACACTCGAAGGCTTGAACTCTAACAAACCTGCAAGTAGGACACTTATAGCTGCCATTGACATAAGTAAAGCCTTCGATACAGTTCCACGACACCTTCTAATTAACAAAATACTCAACACACACATCCACGACTCGTTTAAAAAATGGCTTGCCAATTATCTCTCAGGCCGCTCTGGCAAAACACTCTACAACGGCAAGTCCTCCAGAACACGACACTACACTGACGGAGTACCGCAGGGCTCCGTTCTCTCACCTACTCTCTTCAATTTATACCTCCACGACCTCCCCACGCCAACAAACACCTCGGTACACACCCTTACATATGCGGATGATGTCACCATCATGTCGCAACATCCCAAACACGAGACCGCAGCCAACAATTTACAAACATACATCTACTCACTAGAAAACTGGCTAGAAACAAACAGACTAAAGGTCTCCGCAAACAAATCCTCCCTCACACTCATCCCCCCTCATACTCGTGAATACAATACCCATCCAAACATAACACTTAACAACACTCCCCTTCCTATCAACAATTACTCGCCTAAAATCCTTGGAATCACACTTGACCGCGGCATGACGTTTAAACACCACATTAATGACACTAACAACAGAGCCAAAAACAGACTGAACGTCATGCGCGCCCTCACTCACACTACTTACGGACACTCCAAAGAAGACACAAAAACACTATACAAACAGTTCATTAGACCCATCCTCACATACGCGCACACAGCTTGATCACCTGATACAGCCAACACACACCTACACAAACTCCAGCGAACACAAAACACTGCACTCAAGATTGCCACCGGCTGCACACAAACAACACCCACAAGGCGGAAGGACACCGAGTCCTTCCGCTCGCTACACACATGGATATGAGGGGTACACACTTCTACACCTCCACACTAAGCCCCTCTCATCCATTACACTACATGCAAATTGAGCGAAGGACTCCACGAAACATTCACCTTACACCAGCCACACACTACAAAAACATCTTTAATACACTCCCAGACACCCCACCCAACACTTCACTACAAAGACATATACACACCACACTCACAGACAGAGCAATTTCCTCCTTCCCACCTAACTCTCTTCTAGGAGTTAGGCCTCCCCCTATTGACTCCAGTGAGGTTCACGTCTCCGATATACAGTAGACATCACCCTTCTCTCCCTTCTTACAAACACAGAATTGGGAGGGCGGACTCGGATCTGTGTGAGTACTGCTCCACGGATCCGGGGACAATCTCCCACATTCTCAAACAATGTCCAACACTACAACAACATCGGACTACACACAACACACACTCACTGGATCACCTATGGACCCGCCCTCAGGAAGTCATTGCCTTCCTGAGGGATATCGGATTCACTTAGGCCCATACCCCCCACACGTGTCTCGGGTGGCTTCTCCCGAGGCGCGTTCACTCGGTCGCCCCCTGTGATAAATAGATCCAGATTTCAGAAAATCGTTGCTGCAAACTCTTTTGGCTTGCACTTTATATGGAGCACAGTCTAATGAATATATCTGAAGTGATGATGTAAACAATAATCTTTTCTATTCTTTATAAGGACTGTATAATATAATTGAAGGGTTTTTTTTATCTATTCTTTATTATTATTAATTAGCACCATATTATTAATACTAATTATTACAATGCCAAAACGTCCGTATATGTTTCAGAAACCTCTTCAAATTAATCATGTGGAAAAATATTTAAATATCTATCAGAATCTAATATATTAGATAAGTGATTGCCTTTGTAATTAACTTAATCTGTCAAATGCAGCTATCAGGAAGTCAAGAAACTACTTAAAATAATGAAAATGAGAAATTAGTGCTCTGTCACAGGGAGATTTTTCAAAATTATCCTTAGCTTGATTATGATCGTATATAGTCATTATTCAGAATTTCAATGTTTCTGTGAGTACTCTATACTCATAAACCTCTTGATTGATTAGGGTGAAGATTAGTACTAATCTATATTTATTCAATCATAATCATTTTAATTTTAAAATTTGATAAATTAGCGAAACTGTTTACTATGAGGAATGAAATCAGTAATTAAACTTTCATGGAAGTGTGTTGTGGCAAATCGAACAGCAATATAAATCATTTTCTTTATAACAGCATTAAATAAATGGTATTCTTAATTTCATGTAATGAATTAGTTTCAATGAATAAAATACTTCATAGACAAAAAGAAATACAAATATATTTAAAAGGAATATAAAAAAAATCATATATGAAATCAGGAAAGGAACCTAGGCAAAATAACGAATCATTTCTGCATTGGAATTCTAACAATGAATGAATTTCATCGGCTAATGTAAAACTTTTTACAAATCTAAAGAAACAATTTGCTTCCCAGGGGAATGAGATGTTTCGATAAGAATTTCGTTTTCAGACTTTCTTGTTTAGACGATTAAAGGAAACTAGGGAAAAGCATTTATCAATCATTTATGAGTGCAGAATGTAAAGAAAAGGCCATTTTGATCTTTGTCTTTAGCTCGTCACTTGTTCTGGACTTGGTGAACTCCCATAACCAGAAATCACATGGTCTTAGTCCGGTGAAAATGGAAATGTTCATTGGACGATTATTTACAGAACAGCTGGGTAGGCCGAGGTTCTTCTAATATGCCATGGCCTCCACGTTTCACCAGATTTAAACCCCTGCGATTTCTTGTTATGGGATTACATCAAGTCCAAAACAATTGACGAGCTAAAGACATTGATTAAAATGCTCATCACGGAGAAAATGTATCAGCAGGTTATGATTGGGTACAAGCGGCGAATGCAAAAATGCCTGGAAATAGACATTAGGCCAGTGTCAAATTAAGGCCAGTGCTTGAAGAAATATTTAAGTAAAAAAATTATTTTACAACCACCAATGACGAAAAGTTATTTTACAACCAATGACGAAAAGTAGAGGATTATATCTCCATTGGTTTACGTTTTATAGCGTTTTGTTTTCGGTCACCCCAAGGCGGAACACCTCTTTCCACAAGACCGAATATTTAATTGTTATTTTATTCTATATCCATGATAACTTCAGATATCATGGAAATGATGATAAATAATATTTATCATCTTGCAATTTTCTTAGATGATTGAAGTTATGGATCTGTCCAATGATTTAGAGCTTTCCCCATTTTTATTTTTCAATCTAAATATTAATCGATGATCAATGGCTGGAACCATATAAAATCTCATTGATATGTTATAATAATTCATTATTACTAAGAGTTTTTTACACTATGAGTTAATTCACTCTCCTTTGCAGGGCCATTAACTTAGTAATTAAGGTGCTGGTAATTCACTGGGATTGTCATAGCCGTAATTTAAGAATATAATGTTTCACTGTTCTGAATATTACAGAACTCTATTTACTTATCAAATGAATCTTTGATGTTAGTGAATACAGGAAATCAATCTGCCTTCTAAATAAAAACGAATAATTTTATTATTGTTTGACGAAAAATAACACTATGTACCTCTATCCAATTAGTTAATATACTGATATAATTGAATACAGATTGAGGTTTAATCATATTTGTTACCATTTTCCCTCTGAGAGAGTTATTAGATTTATGTGTCAAATTATGTGTAACCTCTTGGCAAAATAATCATTTAATACAATCTGAAGTGAAATATAAGATTAGAAATTAGAAGCTATATCATAAAAATTCACATCCATTATATTAAGTAGCATATAGGTAACTTTCTCAGTAAATGAAGTTAATCATATTGAGCACGTGAAACCATTTTATATTTAATATATAAGAAATAAATATTTTTTTATCATAAATAATATTGTTCTTTTTCATATATAAAGGAACAATATGCACCTATAATCGATACCAATTAATGAAAAAAAAATTATTGAAAATATATAACTAACCGATAGCAGGAAGCTTACCATAGCCAGATTCAATAATGACTACATTACACAAATGTGGTGGTGTAATTTTATGATAATTGCCTCTGCTAATGTCCGTTAGAAATGGCAATGAATCCAATTTAGAAATAATAGAAACTTAATTAGTGAATTCGATAGAAAAATCAGTGAAACTATTCATCAAAATTATATCTAATGAAATCATTTCAGACTGTAGAGCTGATAATATATCATTTTGTTACTAATCGAGAAATAATGTGCAATAAAAATTATTTGATTCTGAACATTAATTCTTTATTTTTCTCATTCCACATGTTTTTTATTTAGAATATTAAAATGACTTAATCCTTTCGATCAGACTTTACCTAATCAAAGCTTAAAATGTCTTCTTGACATTTCTTACTTGTTATGACATTCATGAGCTTCTGACTCAATGCCATAATTTTGTTAACTGTTTTGGTTATTTTATTATCTGAAACATAATTAAATAATATTCATTAAATACTTAAATGCATAAAGATGTATTCATTGAAAGTGTTCACCGCAAACCTACTTTATCCAAAACCATTACCCAGGCAGCAAAACAACGTCGGTACGACATTGTATTAGCATTGTAACATTGTATCAAGGTCGTCTTGTTGTTTCACAATGTTGTGCGAACATCGATACAATGTTGTGAATTTAGTCAATCACATATTAACGTTGGCACAACATCGGACGAACATCGAACAACAATGTGAATTAAGTAGATCATTCAGCAATGTTCGTACAACATCGGATGGACATCAAATAACAATCTGAAATTAGTAGGTCATTCAACAATGTTCGTACAACATCGGATGGACATCGAATAACTATCTGAAATTAGTAGGTCTTTCAACAATGTTCGTAAAACATCGGATGGACATCGAATAACATTCTGAAATTAGTAGGTCATTCAACAATGTTCGTACAACATCGGATGGACATCGAATAACTATCTGAAATTAGTAGGTCTTTCAACAATGTTCGTACAACATCGGATGGACATCGAATAACAATCTGAAATTAGTAGATCATTCAGCAATGTTCGTACAACATCGGATGGACATCAAATAACTATCTGAAATTAGTAGGTCATTACACAATGTTCGTACAACATCGGATGGACATCAAATAACTATCTGAAATTAGTAGGTCATTGCACAATGTTCGTACAACATCGGATGGACATCGAATAACATTCTGAAATTAGTAGGTCATTCATTAATGTTCGTACAACATCGGACCAACATCGAATAATAATGTGAAATTAGTAGGTCATTACACAATGTTCGTACAATATCGGACCAACATCGAATAATAATGTGAATTAAGTAGGTCATTCAACAATGTTCGTACAACATCGGATGGACATCGAATAACTATCTGAAATTAGTAGGTCATTCAACAATGTTCGTACAACATCGGATGGACTTCGAATAACTATCTGAAATTAGTAGATCGTTCAGCAATGTTCGTACAACATCGGATGGACATCAAATAACAATCTGAAATTAGTAGATCATTCAGCAATGTTCGTACAACATCGGATGGACATCAAATAACTATCTGAAATTAGTAGGTCATTACACAATGTTCGTACAAATCGGATGGACATCAAATAACTATCTGAAATTAGTAGGTCATTACACAATGTTCGTACAACATCGGATGGACATCAAATAACAATCTGAAATTAGTAGGTCATTCAACAATGTTCGTACAACATCGGATGGACATCGAATAACTATCTGAAATTAGTAGATCATTCAGCAATGTTCGTACAACATCGGATGGACATCAAATAACAATCTGAAATTAGTAGATCATTCAGCAATGTTCGTACAACATCGGATGGACATCAAATAACTATCTGAAATTAGTAGGTCATTACACAATGTTCGTACAACATCGGATGGACATCAAATAACTATCTGAAATTAGTAGGTCATTACACAATGTTCGTACAACATCGGATGGACATCGAATAACATTCTGAAATTAGTAGGTCATTCATTAATGTTCGTACAACATCGGACCAACATCGAATAATAATGTGAAATTAGTAGGTCATTACACAATGTTTGTACAATATCGGACCAACATCGAATAATAATGTGAATTAAGTAGGTCATTCAACAATGTTCGTACAACATCGGATGGACATCGAATAACTATCTGAAATTAGTAGATCATTCAGCAATGTTCGTACAACATCGGATGGACATCAAATAACAATCTGAAATTAGTAGGTCATTCAACAATGTTTGTACAACATCGGATGGACATCGAATAACATTCTGAAATTAGTAGGTCATTCATTAATGTTCGTACAACATCGGACCAACATCGAATAATAATGTGAAATTAGTAGGTCATTACACAATGTTCGTACAATATCGGACCAACATCGAATAATAATGTGAATTAAGTAGGTCATTCAACAATGTTCGTACAACATCGGATGGACATCGAATAACTATCTGAAATTAGTAGATCATTCAGCAATGTTCGTACAACATCGGATGGACATCAAATAACAATCTGAAATTAGTAGGTCATTCAACAATGTTCGTACAACATCGGATGGACATCAAATAACAATCTGAAATTAGTAGGTCATTCAACAACGTTCGTACAACATCAGACAAACATCGAATAACAATTTGAAATTAATAGGTCATTCAACAACGTTGGAACAACATCGGAAAGCATCGAATAACAGTGAATTAGGTAGGTCATTCACCAATGTTGGTACAACATCGTACGAACATAGATTAATATTTTGAATTTAGTAGGTCATCCATCAATGTTGGTACAATATCGGACGAACCTCTATAACTAATGTGAATTATATTGTTCATTCACCAATTCTATGACACAGCGGATGAACATTGCCTGTTTTATCCCCTTATTTAATAAAGAGCAATATGTGAAGATTTATATATAATTTTTTTTTTGTTTGTAACTTCTTTAGAAATAATAATCAATGTTCATTTAGATGAAATTCGTAAAGTGGCTACGAGATTTTGTACATAAATGTTTTTTTTTTAAATAAAGAAGATAAGTAAAGTGTATACGCTTCAACTATAAATATAATTGCCATTGAACAATATTATCTATTTGTGAGAAACTGTAGTGTGAGATTTTGAGCACTTAATAAATGCCGTCATTTATGACGGGCACCGGTACACTAGTAATGTAAATCCCACCTATATAATAAAACCCCAGAAACATTTATTTACTTATTTACTTATTTGCTTATTTATTTATTTATATATTTTTTTTTGTCCGTAATTTCTCCTATCTAAAAACATTAACCAACAATTAAATTTCTTTATGGCAAGCTGTATCATGAATACAGACTGCTAAAATAATAATAATGCAGAGAAATTTTTCTTCATTTTGGAGTTTATAGAAAAATATAAATATTTTGAAAATTATTAATAATAATGTAATCATGATACGCACGGGATTAAATTTAATTATTTAATTCTTATGTTTTTATTTCAATGAGAGAGTACACTTTTAACGGGTTAAGAGCCAAAATTGAAACTTTGAAACACGTTATTTTTAACGGGAAAATACACTAGTAACATCCCAGCAAACATGAATGTATCTATTCGATGTCTATACGACTCTGTGAAACCTCTCTTCCGACATCGAATACCAGTATCAAATTAGACATGGTGACATCAAGTAGACATCAAACCGATATCCGTTTGCACCGCTAAACCGCATCACATCAAGTATATTTGGCATCGAAGCGATACCGTTATACAGCGTTGAATAGAAAGATAAATTACGACATCCAACATACATAGGGATTCTGCATCGAACAGACGCCTAATTATATATCTAATATGCTTCGAAACGATATCCACTTGCATCCAATAAATAAATAAATTAAAATTGAAAACCTTTACTTCAATGATATAACGTACTGTACGTTTAGATGCATATCAATTTGATTAATTTTACATAATGTTATATATAAATTAAATGGGAAGAAATGAAGTGACGTGTCCGGGTATCGTTCGTGGGTCCAACCATCGTCGTGCCTGTAGCTCTGTCACTTTGCCACCGTGAATGCATTTGACTAAAAAAATTTTGATATTAAACTACCCGGAGATACTTGAAGATATTTTAAAGTGAATAGAACAATATATGCAAGCACCGCTTTTATAACCAAAATCACAACTTATTCTTATTACAAATAGTAATGAGTTGGTCATATTTTTATAAAATTGTAACTCCTTGAAAATTTGGTTCTCTATGAGTTCAAATTAAAGAAAATGTTTAGAGGCCACGACTTAGAATAAAGATGAAAGCTCTGTGATGAAAGTTCAAAGTAATGAATGCATTAATTAAAATTTGACCATAGATTAACTCTCACTCAGTAAATATAGGTCATAATAGTTGAGTAATTAGTCTGATATTTTGACTTATATAATTGTGTTTCATTGAACAATCAGGAATTTTGTGCTCTGTGAAATATTTTTAGCAATAGGGTATATGTTCCAAGTTATTAATAGGGTCTATATTTTTTTGAACACGTGATAAAGGAAAATATAATCATTATTATTAAACCACTATTTAATTAGTAACATAATAGCTGAAGGTATGATACCATTTGAAATAAAAGTTAAATAATAGGTAGTTATTATATATAGATTTATTGAGTCCGATTATCACTTTAAGTTTGATGATCTATAATGTGAATCACTGAATTTTAATAGTCTCATTTGCAGCTTTTGGCACTAGGTGAAAGCTCAAGTTATCGGATATGGGGTTCCGCATTTTACGTAGAAAAATTATTTATGTATTAATTTCTATTTCTAAACTTGTATTTTACGTACTGGTATCATGGATACCAATTTAGGTAAGAATTTAATAATGATAATTATTATATTTATTTCTTACATATTCGAAAATGTGGAACCGTCCGATAACAGAGAATTTACTCTAAAATGGAACATGTTAAATAGCCCACCAACTTTTAATTATTGACGTTAAGTAGAGGTTTAACCAGAGGCCATGTCGCTGACGTCAAAAGGAAATGAAATACAAGGGACTGGAAGAAGCAGTCAGAAAAGAAAGTGGCTAGATGGACAAAGTCACGAAGCTCATGGATGCTGAAAAGCTACTCCGTGATTGCTGTCACTTACCTAGTAATGTGGCTGCACTCAAGGAAGGAAGAGGGAAATGAAGAGGAGAGGTGATAGTAAATGAAATCTACGAGCCTACCTAACACAAAATCTAAGACCTCGTACGTAATTGTAGAGCGCTATCCTCTTAAACTGCATGGAGAGTTAAAAACACTATATACATGGTAAATATAAAATAGACAATACATAATCCAAACTACAACAGTTTGGACGCCACCCCCTTCTCTTCTATTCACCAATGACAGCTTCAGGAGCCCCTCCGGGCTTATTTACAATAAGCAGTTTAGATAGATTCATCACATTAAATGCAGCCATCGAAAAATCACTTGATTGGTTATCCATTTCGTTTTCACAGTACTGGAGGAACATTGTTCAACAACCGATGTTCCAATATCGCTTACTTTTCGTTGATCCAGTTCACAATCGCACCAGCGTGCCAATGCTCAATCGTAAACTTACAACTGCCGTAGTCCCCTATAAGTGTATTAATTATTGGGAATAGTTTAAAGGGAGCACTACATATGTTATATAGAAAGCTACAATCCAATTGAATAGAAATTATTCTTACATTTCTATACGTATTATAAAACAGGAAGATAAGAAAATGAATTTCCAAATTTGAAACGATTTTTTAAAACTACGTATCGGTTTTCGCACTTCTGGTCGAAGTATAAATTCATATATCGTTTGGAAACAGACATGCTGACGTCAAGATGATGCTGTTAAAACCATGAATAGGTTTTCGTGTTTCTACTCGGAGTGTAAATTCAGATATCATTTAGAAACAGACATTCTGATATCTACTATGAGTCGAAATGGTTGCTAAGTCGATACCCACCGTTAGCGCTACGAATTCGACAGCAAACGGCATCGAATCGACATTCATATGTTTGTTGGGATATAATATATCATTTAATAACGTTAGTAGAAGATCTGACAGGCATTAGTAAGCTACTTGATTTTATTATGTAATTTTACAACAGCATTTTAACATACGGTACTTTATAGTGATGCGATTCTAGTAGTCTGATAGTACATTATCACATGGTCTCTTTTCTCTTATAGTACATCATCACAGTGACTCATTTCTCTGATAGTACACCATCGCAGTGACTCTTTTCTCTGATTGTACATCATCACAGTGACTCTTTTCTCTGATAGTACACCATCACAGTGACTCTTTTCTCTGATAGTACACCATCACAGTGACTCTTTTCTCTGATAGTACACCATCACAGTGACTCTTTTCTCTGATAGTACATTATCACAGTGACTCTTTTCTCTGATAGTACATCATCACAGTGACTCTTTTCTCTGATAGTACATCATCACAGTGACTCTTTTCTCTGATAGTACATCATCACAGTGACTCTTTTCTCTGATAGTACATCATCAAAGTGACTCTTTTCTCTGATAGTACATCATCACAGTGACTCTTTTCTCTGATAGTACATCATCACAGTGACTCTTGAAATATAATAGCTGAAACTAAATTATCAGATAGGTAATATTTAAAAATAATAGTTAATAAATAACAACTAGATAATTAACGTATACATCTTTTTTTATTTCTTTAGGTACCTGTTTTGTTATACAATTATTCAAAAAGGGATATTGCGTCATTTCTTTGTTTAAAAACAATGAAGCTGCAACACTGCTAACCTATCCGAATTCCTGCAATTTACAGTCAGTGTTAGTTTTCGGAAAAAATAGGGTGAAACATGACAGAATAAATAACAATTATAAATCCAAATGAATTTAAAACTATATTTATTTTTAATATACGTAGATATTATTCTTTTGTTTTCTCTCTGTCATTAGAAAATTATTATTCAACTGTAGATTGCGACATTTCTTATGCTATAAACAGTGGAATGGCAACACCGCTTTATAACCGTTTTCCCGCTTTTCGAAATAGCGTTCAGTTTTCAGCCGAGATCAATGTGAATCATTTCGATCTGTGTTACTTCATCTGCTACAAAACTTCTTGTGTTAAAACCTAGAAAAAATATTTAAAAAGCAATTATGTCTCTTAGGAACTATTATAAAATAAAAAAATCTTGTAGTGACTTTGCAAGTGAACTTTTAAGTGAAAATGCTCTTCCTCTCTTCTCGGTCTGTTCTCGGACTCCCAAGACAATAGGTAACCCTGTCATTGAACAAAGTGAGAATATTATGAAAACAACACTGAAAATAATGTTGATGTGCACTCATTGAATGAACACCTTTCAAAGAGGTGTTCCACAAATTTTTCAGATCAACCAGATAAATAAGCAGTCATGATACGGTGATACATACCATCATCATCATACCTGTAACCTATTCAGTGTACTAGTTAAATGTGTGTATGTGTCTTGCTCCAGTTTGTATTTAGTGCACTGAACTACTCTGATTTTTTCAAAAATCTGATAGGTAGTAAATAGGTAGGTAGCTGCCAACATTTTTCATCAATTTGTCTAGGTACCTAGTCCTTCAACATTTTTCCAGTTTCTCCTCCAAAAATTAATGGTAATACCTATGTATATGAATTACCTAATATCTACCTAGCTAAATATCCTCCATCATTGCAGGAATTTTTTTATTAGAGAAATTGAAGCTAGCTAGGTAGTAGGTATCTCTCGAGATATCTTTGAAATTTACCACCAAATACAATCTGGGTCTTGCTTCCATACTCTTATAAATTCATAATTTTTCCATTACTCAGTCTGTATTTGGCAATCTGAACTCTGAATTAAATTTGATAGGCTAACTTAGATGAAAACTCGGTCTGTATTTGGGCTTGGCCCAGACTCCCAGTCTGTATTTCGTGGTAAATTCCACCGAAAAATAGGTAGGTGCTTTCTGTAAAAAGTCAGTGGAATTTTTTGCACCAAATACAGACCGGGACTTGGCGATGAACTCTACTAATTATTCCTAGAATTTAGGTCAGAATGTATTTTTTCAGAATTTTTCCCCTCTGTGTCTGATAATAATATTCTAGCCAAGGTCCCAGACCCAAGGTGGTGGATTTTTAGCTATACCTATTTATTCCCCAGTCTGTATTTCGGTGGAATTTTTTCCCCTTTAAAAATAATATTGTGACAAAGTCTTTTGATTTTTAGCTATTTATTCCTATGTTACCATTAATTTTTGATGGATAAATTGTGAAAATGTTGGTGGATCAGCCAAATTACTGGAAATTTATGGTGGATTTTTTCAGCTTTTTTGAAAAAGTCAGTGGGATTTTGTGCACCAAATACAAATTAGTTTATTCCTATGATATAATGATACCATTAATTGTTGGTGGATTAATAAAGAAAATGTTGGTTGATCCCGAATCTTGATCTGTATTTGGTTCACAAAGTCTCACTGAGACACTGACTTTTAAAAAAACTGAAAAAATCCAACATAAATTTCCAGTAGCTAATTGACTAATTCAGCTGATCCACCAAGATTTTCTCAATCTATCCACTGTAATGAATGGTACCTAACATTCTAACATAGGAATAAATAGTTATTAGGGTGGGTAAGTTCCGTGTTATCGCACGATTCCATATTTTCAAACACGTAAAAATCTTTATATAATAATCATTATTCAACTTTTATTTCAATTGGTATCCATGATACCAATTAGAATAGAAGTTAAATAATAATTATAGAGATCTACCAACTTTCCAAGTAGCTAATAAAATAAAGCATGTCCAAACTCGCCATTTTAATGGCGATTTTGTGACAGTTATTTTGAGCCCTTCAATTGCAAATGGCGAGTTTTATCTATTTTTCTCCTATGCTACAATACATGTTTTAAAGTATGGAGTCTATGGACAAAGTCGCCACTTGGCACTTGCCAGTATATTGGCAACTTTTGAGGGTTTAAATGAGTTGAAAAACATGTAAATAACGATTAAATTACTCCCAAAACAGTCTCAAGAGATGCACATGCATCAGACTAAGAGCATAAACTGCACAATGATGTTTCCAAGTGTAAAATCTTTAGTAGAGAGTCAAATTTCTCCTTTAAATTATCTTAAATGTGGCGACCTTGTTCCATTTTCTCACTAAACTTGTGACTTTCCTGCCACACCTTGAAACATGGACTACAATGTTATTTTGGAGAGAATTTATGAAAAATTTATCATTTTGGAGAGAATTTGTTGAATTTTGGAGAGAGCTGGTGAGACAAATGGCGAGTTTATGAGAGATGCTATTTTACTTGGCCGGGCGACTTTGCCAGAATATTATTTTCAAAGGGGCTAAATTCTAGTGACGATGACCCCAGTCTGCAGAATATGGGATGTTTTTAACATTTTCTATGCGAACAATTCCTAATTTCCTCCTATATTTACATGTATTTTACATTTCTACTGAGAAAAAGTCTAAATATTATAATATAGAGGATTTCTTGGAGAACAGTTTACCAGTTCCTGCAGTCGCCAGTCTGGAATTCTACTGACTTATCGATGAAATTTACCATAAAATATAGACTGGATTTAGGTTAGATCAGCCAAATTAAAATTATTGCAAATTCTTAGTGAATTTTTTAACCTTTTTAAAAAAAGTCAGTGGGATTTTGTGCACCAAATACACCAAATTGTATTTGATGATAAATTCCAATGATATGACGACAGATATTCAATTTCTCTAATAAAAAAATTCCTGCAATATCGAAGGATATTTAACTATTAATTCCTATATTAAAGTATATTATCATTAATTTTTGAAGGGGAAACTGGAAAAATGTTGGAGGACTAGACCAGTCACCAATTGATGAAAAATGTTGGCAGCTATTTCTCAGATTTTTGAAAAAGTCAGAGGAGTTCTGTGCACCAAATACAGACTGGATTTTTGAATACTGAAGCCAGTGTGCATTTGAATGATTTGATGATCATTTCAACTGATATTTGGGAAGATTGAACTAAACTTCAGAAATATTCTATTTTGATCATTCATATATATACAGATTAATTTGGTGTTTTCCTTTATATATTTACTTTCAGTCCATTCTTTTATTGCTGTCAATTATCTTTTAACAAGTAACCAAGTTTGTTCTTTTTTTGCAACATTGTAATTTGACTTTGTAAATTACTCAATTTAGATAATATCAATCCATTCTTTTTGCAACATTGTAAGTTATTTAATTTACTATCAGTCCATTCTTTTTGCAACATTGGAAGTTACTTAATTTACTATCAGTCTGTTCTTTTTGCAACATTGTAAGTTATTTAATTTACTATCAGTCCATTCTTTTTTGCATCATTGGAAGTTAATTAATTAACTGTATTATACTTTTAAAAAGTATCTGGTATCAACTTGGTATTGGTATCGGTTGCCAGAATTTTAAAGTAACTGTAATTGGTAATGGTATCGGTTACTAATATGATATCGGTGCATATCTACTTATTTACTATCAGTCCATTCTTTTTTGCAACATTGGAAGTTAATTAATTAACTGTATTATACTTTTAAAAAGTAACTGGTATCAGACTTGGTATTGGTGTCGGTTACCAGAATTCTAAAGTGACTGTAGCTACTTGGTACTGGTATCGGTTACTAATATGGTATTGGTGCATCTCTACTTAATTTACGATTAGTCTGTTCTTTTTTGCAACATTGGAAGTTGTTTAATTTACTATCAGTCCATTCTTTTTTGCATCATTGGAAGTTAATTAATTAACTGTATTATACTTTTAAAAAGTATCTGGTATCAACTTGGTATTGGTATCGGTTGCCAGAATTTTAAAGTAACTGTAATTGGTAATGGTATCGGTTACTAATATGGAATAGATGAATATCTACTTAATTTACTATCAGTACGTTCTTTTTGCGACATTGTAAGTTAATTAATTAACTGTATTATACTTTTAAAAAGTATCTAGTATTGGACTTGGTATTGGTATCGGTTATCAGAATTTTAAAGTAACTGTAATTGGCACTGGTATTGGTTACTAATATGATATCGGTGCATATCTACTTATTTACTATCAGTCCATTCTTTTTTGCAACATTGGAAGTTCATTAATTAACTGTATTATACTTTTAAAAAGTAACTGGTATCAGACTTGGTATTGGTGTCGGTTACCAGAATTCTAAAGTGACTGTAGCTACTTGGTACTGGTATCGGTTACTAATATGGTATTGGTGCATCTCTACTTAATATACGATTAGTCTGTTCTTTTTTGCAACATTGGAAGTTATTTAATTAACTATCGGTCTGTTTTTTTTTCACATACAAATATCTTTCAATCAGTTAGATTATCAAAGAAATTATGTCTGATTTTTATGCCTAGCTATTGCTTATTGGTGAACTTATGATTAATTTATTAATTCAAGTAGCTATCATTATATAATATTAGTCATTAATATAATTGTATTTTTATGTATATAAATGTATGAAATCAAAATTTTGTTTATATGCTGTTCAGGGTTTATCAAGGTAGGTTTCTTCCAAAGTGGGAAACTGAAAACCATTTGGGGGAATCCTAAATTAGCTATTCTTATTACTTATCCAAGGACTTTATGATGTCTGTATCCTCCTTTGATTTATAATTAATAATTACTTTACCAATCAACATAGCTAAAATTCCACTTGACTTAGCTAGAATATTACTCTTAAAGGGAAAAAATTCCATTTACAAGTCACAGTTGGTGGAATTTACCATGAATTATAGTCTGGGCTATGTCTAATCTAAACGACTGAATGCGTTTTGCAATGTCTGTTAACGTTTCTTGTAATTATTCAATTTACTTATACAGATGAAATACATTTTGTTTTTATTAAATACTTCTATTCATTTGAATAGTGATAACAGTTTAAATTATTTTGCATGTGTAAGGTGTTGGTGGAAATGCTCCTTGTACTACTTAATTTCTATTTTAATCCTTAATGAAGATCTAAATGTTAATTATCCTTTTTATTTCAGTTATGATCCTTGATGTCTGTATTCTCAACACCCATCAGCATGGCTGCTCCACCCCACTCAACAGCAAATAGAATGGCGAATGTAGCTACATCTTATCGACACCTTGATATGACATCGATAGTCCTACTGCAGGAGAGATAAATGTAAGATGATGCACATTCAATGATTAACAGCCTTGGTGCTCATGATGTAACCTATTGAGATCCATGGTACCTTGTCTGTTGTTATTTGTGTACATCTCTTAACTGAACTACTAGCAGTTTCTTCATGAAATCACACATCTCTTGATATATTTCACTTGATAAGTGTAAGTATTGCAACAAGCATTACATGCATCCCCTTGAAATCGAGGGAATATCCATTCACTTTCATATTTCCATTCCCTCGTTAATGAGGGGATAACTGTTTTGATATTCCCTTTCTCTTCCCCTAGGGAAGATTCCAGGAATATTTATATTTTAATTCCCTCTTGTTCCCCTTGATATCGAGGGAATATCCATTCACTTTCATATTTTTATTCCCTTGTTAATGAGGGGATAACTGTTTTGATATTCCCTTTCTGTTCCCTTGATATCCAGGGAATATTTATATTTTTATTCCCTCTTGTTCCCCTTGATATCGAGGGAATATCCATTCACTTTCATATTTTCATTCCCTTGTTAACAAGGGGATAACTGTTTTGATATTCCCTTTCTGTAGAGTTGATATTGAGGCAATATTGTGTATGATATTCCCCAATATTGACACAATATTGTCCTAATAATTTTTGCTTCGTGGGCCTCGTTTGAAAATGATGAAACAACAATGTTTCAACGTTGGGTAGCAACGTTGTATTAACCTTGTCAAATTATGTCTATCCTACGTCGCAGTCGAACGTTGGCACTATGTTGTTTCAACATTGTAACAGTGTCGTTTGGAAATGACGAAACAACATTGTTTCAACGTTGAATTAACAACGTAGTTTTAACCTTGTGTTTTAATGTCTAAAAAAAGTCGTAATCGAACATTGGCACGATGTTGTTTCGTCATTGTACAGATGTCGGAACCCAAACATAAGTTTGGCAACCAACGTAGTTCGAATGTTGTCTTTCGACGTCGTATTTTTTTCCAAAAACCGACAATCAGACAACGTTGAAAACTGATGTTGTACCAACGTTCATACAACCAATAAACGATGCTCAGCCAACATCGTGACGACGTTGTTTTGTCATTGTATCAACATTGTACAGATGTCGGAAAACAAACATAAGGTTGGCAACCAACGTTGTTCGAATGTTGTCTTTCGACGTCGTATTTTTTTTCCAAAAACCGACAATCAGACAACGTTGAAAACTGATGTTGTACCAACGTTCAGACAACCAAGAAACGATGCTCAGCCAACATCGTGACGACGTTGTTTTGTCATTGTATCAACATTGTACAGATGTCGGAAAACAAACATAAGGTTGGCAACCAACGTTGTTCGAATGTTGTCTTTCGACGTCGTATTTTTTTTCCAAAAACCGACAATCAGACAACGTTGAAAACTGATGTTGTACCAACGTTCAGACAACCAAGAAACGATGCTCAGCCAACATCGTGACGACGTTGATTTGCTGCTTGGGTACAATTGGAGAATGAAGATAGTTGAAATCATTTAAAAAAAACACTTGGGAAAATTTAGACAGTTCGATCAAAAGGGTTAAGTCTTAAATGTTCGTAACCTAATTAGATAATATCAATTTGCATCTAATGCAGTGCATATTTATCATCATTTCTATCGTATCATAAAGTGGTCGTCTCATGTCACACATCCATAATAACATAGAAAAATATTGCTCATTAATATGCGATATATGGTGATTTTCTCGTCAGAAGCAGTGACAATTTTTGGTAGTTTAGCAACAAGAAGTTAATTAATATACTATACCTTAATAATTTATATTAAGATGAAATTATAAGCATAATTTAATTTGAAGGTAAATATATCAATTTACAAAAAAATATTAATGTTTAAGTAAATACCAGTTTCAATTAAAATACGCAATGGTTGTATCAAACTTTCGATGTATTTGAGCCCAATGTGAATTATGATAATCATTGAAATATGATTTAAGGTTGTTGATTTGCGTTTTTTAGTATATATTATTCATTTATTGGTTTTAAAGCATATTGTCAATTATAGACAGTTGGAGTAGCCAATTTTCGATTTCAAAGGAGATGAGATTTTTTTCAAATTCCACAGAAATATAATTAATTATCTTTTATTAAAATTGCAATAATATTTTAAAAGATTTAATTTTCAATGGAATAAAATTGATTGTCACAATGTAACTAGATTATGTTCACTCGGTAGAGCGCATTACTTCGCCGCCGCTTTGACCAGTTCTCTCCCAAAATCTGATAAACTATACTAACTGGATAATGATCATTGATCAATCGTCCCATCAAGTTTCATGCAATATGGTTCAATACTTTTTGAGTTATTGAGTTATAAATTATCATGACCTTGATCTTTGACCGGATCGCTCCCAAAATTCTACCAGATGATTTATGGACATTGACCAAACGTCCCATCAAATTTCAGACAATTTGGTTGAATAATTTTTGAGTTATAAATGGCCTGGATCTTGATCTTTGCCCTTTAACCCGATCACTCCCAAAATCTAACAAAATGGTTAATGTATATTGACCAATCTTCCCACAAAGTTTCATGCAATATGGTTCAATACTTTTGCAGTTATAAATGACCATGACCTTTATCTTTGACCGGGTCGCTCCCAAAATTCTACCAGATGGTTAATGGACATTGACCAATCGTTTCACTAAATTTCAGGCAATTTGGTTAAACGCTTTTTCAGTTACGCGAATAACAAGATGATAAATAAATAAATGACAGGTAATATAATACCTTACGCAAATTTGCGAAGGTAATAAGCGCAAGAAATGCATTAACTAAACCGATTTCTAACCTCACCGAATATATAAATAATTTCCACTCCATTATCACTGCAGGTTCTTTTATTAATGTGACTGTTGAAATAATCTTTACACGTAAATAATTTCCCAAATCCACTTTAAACTTCGCCACGATAATTAAATTTGGCTTTCATTTTTGCCATACCTACACGCTTCTGTGGTATTCGCCGCTCCGAATTATCCTCCTCTTACAGATTAATTGAGGCGAACTTCTTCATTTTCAGACGTGGTTAGTGGTAAGTGCTGAAGTTTTAGGAACTGGTAGACTAGTCGTATTTGTCGTTAGTTTTCTAGTGATAGGATTGCTGAGAGAAATGGAACACTATTTTTTGTTATGTTAATAATTAAATAACGAGAAAAAAAATTTATGCGTAATGATAATAATATGATAGCATTATATTTATATTTTATATTTATGGTATTGTAATATATTTATGGAATTGTACGATGGTATTCTTATATTGTTTATTTAATATATTGAACAATTCTTCAAGATAATTAAGACAATCACTAAAGACTGAAATTTATTTTTTATTTATATCTAACAAAAATGAAAATCATTAATGCATACATAATTAATTCTAAACCCATTAAATTAAAGGAATATCACTCACTAACTTTCAAATTGAAAAATGTTGTTATTTAAATTAAATTTAATTTAAAACTATTTGTGGGAACATATATCTATTTTATACTATAATAAGAGCCAAGTTCTTCCGATCGTCTGTTCGTACGTCAAACTTTTATTTTAAAAATGATATTGAAATTAAATATCACTAGTATTGTTTAGAAATTAGTTTTTTGTACTGCTGATCTGGTCTGCTAATTGGTCAATCTGTCACAAAATGACTTAAACAGACATTCTATCAACAGCGTCTCAAAAAGTAGGTGGAAATTCAAAGCAACAAAGATGAAAGGAAAACTGATAATTTACTTCAGTATCATTCCTGCAGGTCCCACTAATATTAATAATTCCAAAGATCATTGTTTTGACTTTTGAAAGTGAAAAATAAAGGCTTGTTCACTGACATCCGTGACGTGTCCTATCAGTGTTATTTAGTCTTTTTTTAACATTGAGAAGATACGCTACTGAGCCTGACGTGTGTGAATGTGTTTGCTTTCAATTTAAAGATACGATATATTTCTTCACTGACACTGAAACATAGATAGAATACGTATCAGACACGTCACAGAGAGAACACCGAGGTGTGATTACAATCCTTAATATGGTTGAATTTCCCTCAAAAATAGTTTGATTATCTTTATTAAGGCTTCTCCAGTGATCAAACACATCAATGTTCTATCCGTGACGTGTCTAAACCGTGTCCTCTCAATTTTTCAGTTTCCATGAAAAACATAAATCGTAACATTAAATTCAACTGACACATTCACACACGTCTGACTCAGTACCGTATTCTTCGTATTCACTCAGTGCTGAAAGCAATTGGTGAGCCAGTGGCAACATTTTAACTCATCTTAGGAGGACACTTTGGATGTACCCTATTTTGGAGTCACGTGACTGCTGTGTATAACATTACTTCTATGACTCTATAATATTAACTCTATGTAATTACAGGAGGTGCTGGATTTTTCCTCTCAGCAGGTGGTAGTATAGCTACAAAAGATATTCTTGAAATATATTCAATTGCATTTTGAAGATCATTTATTTTTTCTTAATGTTCATTTTGAATGATTTTTAACCCTCTCTTTTGTAATCATGATACCACATTGAAATATATTCAAAATAACAAATAAATGTGTTTGAAAACTTTTAGAATTGTACTCAATAAATTTAAAACAATTTTAATATAATTAATCATCATTGCAAATTATATACACCTGACGGAGCGAGCTGTGCCCCACCCCTCTCCTATTGCGTCACTTTGGGCACTGAAGAAATAGTAGGTGCAAAATCCATTTTAAAACCGTCCTGGTCAAGGTTGATAGACTATAACAGGTTAAACGAATGGGGAAAAAATTGCCATTAAGAAAACAACATTTTCTGTCTTCCTTCTTGAATATCTCTTAAACGGTAGATTAAACTTGCGAGTGAGTCAGAATAGAATTCTTTAGAATCAAATAATCTATCGAATGGTTTAAAAAATATTTCAATGAAATGATTATTATCACTGTAAAACCAACAAAAACTAACTGCTATTCACTACGACAATTAGCAATGGAAGGAACAATTTCTGTCTTTCTTCTTGAATATCTCTTAAACGATAGATTAAACTCGGGGTGATTCAGAATAGAATTCTTTAGAATTTAATAATCTATCGAATGGTTTGAAAAATATTTCAAAGAAATGGTTATTACCACTGTTAAAAGAACAAAAAGCTAACTACTATTCACGTCGTTGTTCGTTTATTAATGGGCACTGGTCAACATTTTCATCCGCTTTAATTACTGTAGCTAAAAGCCTAAAATAAGAACAGACTTAATATTGCAATAATAAAATAAGAAATAAACAATGTGAAATGTCAATTATTTGTAACATAGGTTTCATATATTTTAATCTAAAGAATAAGTTTTCATATAAAGAATTTGTAGACTCAGCTCTTAGTAACATTTCGTACTATTTCTATTCGTTTAACCTGTTATAGTCTATGAACCTTGGTCTAGTATAGTATGAAAACAACTCTTTGGCTGAAAGACAACTGAGAGGACACATCATGGATGTTTTTGAACAAGCATTTTGTCTGCCAGTCTGTGATATGTCGCACTTTGAAGTGGTAGCATGAATACCAATTTTTATTTAAGTGGAATAAATAACTGAAATAAAAATTATTAAAAATCTACATGGAAAAATTTAAAAAGTTTCCTTTCAACCTTTGTCAATAAATTTACATACTCTATGAGTCTATGATTTATTTCAATATTGGTGTACTGTTTTGAGTATAAAATATATCTATAAAATAGTTGCATGCTTGAAAATGATGTAAATTTATATAAAGTGTAATTTAAAAAGAAAAGAAAATTTAAATATAATATCAGATTGTATTTTGTTTATCATCCAACTCATCCTCAACAGTATTTTAGATCATATATAGCATTTAGTATTTAGGAATATTTGGGGATTGAGTAAGTAATCCCATTTGATTAGTTCGTTTGCAGTTCGTTAGGACTTTTTCAAAGTTAGAGAGGATACAGTGCAGCTTACAGGGTTTTGTCAGTGCAGCACCGAAACTGAGTGCCATATCTCTCTTTGGAAGTGACTTTTCATGTCTGTAGTGTGAAGAAAATTAAAAGAGAGAGAGATATAGAATAATTGCAATAAAATATAGAAAAACAGCCTTGAAATTGTACGAGGTAAATGAGTTAATCGATTTTTTAGTATATATAACGCACAATAGATTCCACAACATATATTATATAAAAAACTTCAAAACATATACTATATGAAGAATTTAAAACATATACTAAATACAAAAATTCATAAGATATACCTTGACTAGGGTAATCCATCGCACTTTCCGCAAACGTTGATATAGCTTAAATACTAATCATAATAGAAAATTCAAACTTTTACTATCAAAATATATTACTTTGAAGATATTGTATACCAAACATCAACCTCTTAGCTCTATTGGGAGCTTCTTATTAGTAAAGAAAACAACAAGCATAAAATTTTTACAAGAGAATTGGGGTGAATTTTTAGTGACTATAAGTCGCGGAGTGAAAATTAATGTTATGCAGTGTTTTTAGGACTACTAAACAACTCTTCTGTTTACTGAATTTTTCGTAAACTTCCACAGAACTAAATTAGATAAAAAAAGTATATTTAGAGCGATTACGAGCTTTGCAATGATGTGATCAGATTCACTATTATTCTCATTCCTTCACCGGTAAAATGCAGGTGTTATCAATCTCTCTAATCCTTTGATGGCGATGGAAAACGATACAAAAAAAAACTTCAAAATATTCATACTCAGTGTTCTTTTTTCTTTTTGCAAGACTTTGACCCCCAGCTAGGAATATTCGAAATAAAAATTTAGAGGAAAAGATATATTTTCTTGAAGATAAGGCTTGGTACTTACATTTCATGGAATACAAACTTATTTGAAACTCATTCAAAATACTTCTAAAGGCTATCAACAGAAGGTGTGGGAAATGGCCGCCGGAATCCTGTAGTCAAAGTCTTGCGCGCTTCAAGACGCTCTTCGAGTCTTCGTCGCCTTCTCAATTGTTGCTCCAAACAGCTTCACACACTAAATTCTATCATATCATGAATGGATTGTATTTTTTCTGAATACAAAATATTTTGCGTTGTAGCCCTGCAATGAAAATCAAGAGGATTGAGTTCTTACTGAGTGCTGGCCAGAAGATCTCAGTGTCGCTTCTTGTAACTCGGCATGGAAATTGTTGTTCAATAACTGCTTAGCCACTCTTGTATGTATAATGAGATGGAGCATCTTCTTGCATCCACCAGAGTCTGCGTCATGTTGCAGTGGCTCAAAAAAGTTTTGCCAACTGTTGTCTTTCAGCAAAACCATGTTATAGGAACCATTAACAGAGTAACAAGAGCTGTCGTCATCGATGAATGCTTGGACAATGGAATTTTCCGTCCTCAATCGCAACAAATATCGTTACTTTCTTGTCATTTCTATAGTTTCATTCGACAATATCAAGTAGATTCTCATCTGCAAATTATGACGCATCAATAGCGAAGAGCGTCATGAAGCGCGCAAGACTTCGACTACAGGATTCTGACGACCCTAATATTTAATAATAATTATGTAGTTTTGAGGTGTTATGGTGTGGGTTGGAAAATATTTTTACTGAGGCTATAGATAAATCACACAATTATTCATCATTACTTACTTATATGATATGAAAATATTATTTATTGTAGCAATAGTAAAACTTGCAAAATCTGTTGAGTAATGTGTGTATAATAAACTTTATATATAAGCAAGAATGTCATCCCTAATACACCGTGACCATTACAATATTTAATTTGGGTTCAGTATTTTTCTAGAAGTACGTACAGTTTGGTGATTTTGTCTCGATATATTCTTGGAGCCCTACATCTACAATCTACATACAGCTATAGTGTACCATGGGGGAAAAGACTTTTACCCGCCGGACTTTTCCTGCTAGACAATTTTCCGCCTGTACTGTTACCCGCCGAACTATTCCCCAGCCTGACTTTTCCCTGCCACTTATTCAAAGTCTAATCATTTCTCACAACAGTGTTATCGTCTTTTTACAATATGATTACCACCTCGCACAAAATGTTTATTGTATGCTAAATGTTTCTGAATGTATTTGAATAATTGTACAATATCAATAGCCGGATGCATGAATGTCATAACCACGAATCGAATCATTAATTAAATTATTATATTTAGATCCTAATTGTGGTTCTACATCATTATCTGCCATTTTCATTAATTCAAAAAGGTTATTACTGACACCAGAAATAGTTAAATAAAAAACTGTTACCTGAAGTGATTAAATTCTTTAAAACTCATCTCATTCATTATGCTACATTATTTCCTATGTAAGTATTTAGTATCCAAATTATACAATATCAGTAACGCTTCCATATTAGTTCTTACCAGTGACCCGATCCAATTTACTTCTACGAATATAAAAAGATTTGAATACTGAAACATTGTATAAGAAATGTATATTTAACTAATTTAGGTACAGTAGAAGCTCATTACATTTTATTTGTTTTCCTAATCTATAGTCATATCCTTTTACCAATAATAAAACAGTACCACGATATAGATTAACTTTGCTACCAACTCCTTGTAGCCGTTTTGTTTTAGTTACCCCTTCCATAATTAGTTTTCATTTGAGAGAAACTGTTTGTATATTCCAAAATTGTTACCCTTTTTTGAACCAATTGTATATCATTTAAATTAACTTTGTGTTTTCTATTCTTGAGTCAAAAATTTTGGTGGTCAACACATCAATTCAACACGAATTATTAAATGGAAAATGACTCTCTATCATCAGTTTCCACCGACTTGATTTAATTCCATAAATAAGTTAAGAAATATGGGATTTCTTATTTCCCATAGACATTATCGGGGAAAAATTATCGAATGAAACTGAATAAACAATTGAGTTCATGTGCTTAGTATCATATAAATGAAAGCACTGTGATATAAACAGTACAATGTGTATTGCCGTGACCAGACAATAATTGCTCAACAACATTCGCTCAAATGAAGTACATATTTTAATTATTAATTAGTATTTTACTGTAAAATGTGTTTAATTAATGTTATCAATATACAACATTATTGAATCTTGATCAATTGTTGATATTGTTGATAAAATCTTTAACGAAGTAATATCTCACCAAGTAAAGTTATGTACCTTATACATATATTATTAATTAAAAATGGACAAACAATAGGTGTTTACATTACTTCTACAAAATTTTAAATAATTTCATGTGAACAGTCCTGATAATAATAAATAGGTTTTAACAATATGCTTTCATAATCATAGATCCTAAAAATATTATAAACACTATCGATTCATTTTAAACCACTGGTATATAGAAATCTATACGATTTAATTTTGTTGCGTCTATGTTATTCTTAATATCTATGACTTAAAGCATATTATCACAACTTTAATAATAATGGAAATTGTACGGCTGGGTATTGTCTGGGGGTGGCAATTATTGTCCTAGCACCGTGTATTGCATTTTCCAATGGTGAATATAATGACATAAATGAATAATTTTTATTATCATCATTTAACTTCAGAACAGTGATACCTAGAATAAATATTCTTGACATTGCCTCTCTTTTTCTAAAATTTATTGTTTGTTGTTTAAAGAAATGGAAATCCCCTCAGATTTCCCCTCGATTCAATTACGTCTTTTTGAACTTCAACTTCCTTGATTAAGTAGCAATATTCTAATGCATTTACAAGATATTTAATTAATTTATCTTTAAATGATGTGTCAGTGGGGATTCGTATTTTCATTGTTTAAAAAATACATTCATTTTCATAAAATATAGTCATCTATCTACCATGATGAATTATTCGAGAAAAATAGAATTCATAATTTACTACGAATTTAAAACACTTTCACGACTCTAAATTCTATCAAAGATTTTAAAAATTATAATATCTTAGAACATAAAACGACCAATATGTACCATGTATGATAATAATTATTTCGAATTTTGCGACTAAGAAATTAGAGTCAATTATCTGCAGCTAAAACTTGTTTGATAATAAAATAAGACATGAAGAGAAAAGTTTTATAAGTGAATACTTACATTTAGTATTGTATAATGTTCAATATAAGAAATTACATAATTAGAAAATCTTGTTCAAAATAAATGTTGCACCAAGTATGTAGGAAATATTTTCTTCAAACCTACTCACAGGAAACTATAGTCGTTCGTGAAAAGAGTGTCCTAAAATAGGCATCATTTACAGTGAGAACTGTAATACGTATCATTTCACTGGTGACCGTAGAATTCACCGTGCGAAATTTCGCCGTCGGAATTTTCGCCGTTGGAAAATTCACCGTTAGGAAAATTCGCCTTTAGGAAGATTCGAATAATTTTTAAATAATGACATAACTGAATATATTTATTTCTATGTATGTTAATATCTATATGGAAATAATATAAATAATAATATATGACTAAACACATTATATTCCTATTTTTTTTCATATTACGTTAGAATCGCTGCAACGAAGATTTTTATGGATTCTAAAATAGAAATGAATGGAATTTTGGTTTAGAGAGATCATTTACACTCACAATAGAGATATTTTAAATATAACATTCTTATCAGTATACTACCTTGGAATATTTGTGCCATGTGCAATAATTCAGTTTTCAAGAGGTAAACCGTACCATTTAATACAGAATAAATAAATAAAATAATAATTAGGTAGGTATGAAACCATTAATTACTCAGAATAGTACAATAATTAGAAAAGCTATATTAAACACACAGGAACAGTTTTAACAGGAAGTTGTAGTGACTGCCAGAGCTTCATTCGCCACTTATGTCACGGTTTTCGCGTTGTCTGCACTTAAGCGATTACTCACACATCCTGATCGAGTTTATATAAGGACCAGCCTTATACTCACTTAGTCACTCTCCTACTGCTCTCGTTCCAGTCAACACCTCACCAGCTGACTCCGCCCTCCAGCCTGTTACCGCCCACTCACTGTGCTTAGCTATCTGAGTGGTCCTGACGAGGAGCCTTGCCGCAACTGCGCTGACGTTGCCGCTTCAGTGTCAAGAGCTATACCAGAACTAGTCCATTTCATGTACCTATGTATAACCTTGTTTATGTGGTTGTTTACTTATAGATTGGCATTATATTATATATAATAAATATAGTTCAACCGTACTACTGAATTGAATGGACGTGTTTTCACGAGCTCCTGATATTCTGTGATAGTGACTATTCTGTGATTTTTTGTGATGCTGATTTGTTATCAGTATTTTGTGTTCATAGAAACCTAAGAACTGAACTGAATATTTCACAGTGTATCTTAAGTGATTTTTCAAGTTTTTAGCCATTGTCTAACTTGCTCCAAAATTAATTCACAACTGCAATACTTCGTTGTTGGTGACTAGAGGTGCCGTCACTTGATCACTTTTGTAAACAGTTTACTACTTTGACTGTCGTGGTGAATGTTTTTTGGTAAGGCTGAAGTTTTTTTATAATGCCTCGTGAAACAAAGAATTCGACCAATCCCCACCAGAATGAGATGTCTGAAACTGCGGATTAGGACATCACGCTCGGAATGTTGTCATCGAAATTAGATGCAATACTTGACCGTATGGAGTCGGCGGAGAATTTGTTCAAGAGGTATGAAGATGAAAACGATAAACTGAAACAAAAGGTAGATGAGCTGGAGGAACGTGTGGAAATTATGGAGTCTGTGCATCGACGCTGTAACGTGATATTGACAGGTAGCACACTTGCTGGAATTGCGACAACAGATGATTGTTCGCGCGATGTAATTGACCTACTGAAGCGCAACTTGAATTACAAACTGAACCAGGCTAACCTGTTGGCAGCCTATTGTTTGGGCTCTAAGCCACTAAATCAGTCTTCGGATCGTAGAAGCATAATGCTAAAACTAGCTAATTATGAAGTGAAAAGGGATGTCATAAGTGGACATAGATCTGCTAAACCATCCAACTTATTCGCTAATGATGACCTGACTCCACTCAATGCTTCACTTCTTTTCGCGTTGAGGCAAGCGAAGAGGAAGTTCCCGATTAAGGTGACTAGCTGTGGTTCTTGGGAAGGAAAGGTGTTTGTTTTCCTGAAACCACCATCCCCATCAGCCAAAAGTCAGAGGGTCTTATTCGCAGCAACCAGCAGTTGAGTGAACTGGGTAACAAAACTCTTGGGGTAACTGCTGATGAATTGATTGCTAGCAATTCACGTAACTGACTGCATCAGACAATTGGGTTGGATCATGCTGTGATACATAGCTGTACATTTGTAGTGTCGTGTGTGTCTGAAATCACCTTTTTCACTGTACAATCCTCTGATACGATGTTGTACCCTGTTGCTGTGCTGTACCACATTGCTGTGCTCTACCATGTTGCTGTGCTCTACCATGTTGCTGTGCTTTACCATGTTGACGTGCTCTACCATGTTGCCTTGCTCTACCATGATGTTTCACCTCAGTTATTGCTGTACTCTCTGATGTTACTGTACTCTCTGATGTTACTGTACTCTCTGATGTTACTGTACTCTCTGATGTTGCTGTGCTCTTTGATGTTGCTGTACTCTACCCTCCTGGTGATGTGTTTCAATCATATAGTCAATCGTATTGGCATTCGATGCGATTTGTACTGTGTGAATTTTTTGAATTTAATGTGTTTGTGGAAACGGTATGTATACCCAGAGTATACGTACTTGTTGTCTTATGGACTCGATATTGGATAGTAAGCTTTTTTTTAGGATTCAATGAATGATTATCTAGATAATTTGGATGTTGATGTCAACCATTTCTCAGAGATTTATCCAGAATTACTAAATGATAATCAATCCAAATATTACGATCTCAGTTCATTTAATGTTCAATTCGTTAAATCACCAAACGATCTTTTCATTTTTGGTAGTAACATGCGATCATTGTATCCCAAGTTTGAAGAATTTCAACTACTCTTGTCGTCATTAAATTGTGAAATAGACTTTATTTGTTTAACTGAGTCTTGGTTGACTGATAATACTGTTAGGATGTGTAAACTAAATAACTATAAAATGTTTAATGTAACGAGGTATGCTATGCGAGGTGGTGGTGTTACTATTTATACTTCACATCAATATAGTTCCTCTATGATGAATGATTTATCTTTTTGCCAGGCTAGTATTAAGTGTATTTTTGTGAAATGTTTTTTCGTTGATAGAACAATAATTGTAGGTTGTATTTATAGACCACCGAGTGGAGACCTTGCTATTTTTATGGAAACTGTTCATTTAATACTGGAAAGACTGTCTAATGTTCCTCGTCATAATATTTATATTTGTGGTGACTTCAATTTGAATTTTCTCAACCTGGATGATAATATTTGTGAAGGTTTCTTGAACACAATGTCCACTAACGCTCTAATTCCATTGATAACAAAACCTACTAGAGTAGATAATTCTTATGCATGTTCATTAATTGATAATATTTTCACTGAAATTCCTGCTAACTGTACTTCCGGAATATTAGTTTCGAGCATGTCAGATCAGTATCCTGTTTTTTCGTTGTGTGGTGGTGTGCACGGAGGTTCAGATAGTTCTAACTCTTCGCCTGTTACTACCAGGTTGAGATTGTTAAACGAGGTATCGTTGAATAGTCTTCATTCCGCCTTGAACTCCTATGATTTTTCCAATTTACTTGAGAATGAGGTTGTTGATAGTGCCTTCCTTAGATTTGATAATATTATTTTAGATCTTTATAATACTCATTGTCCGATTGTACTTAAAACGATATCATATAAAGAAATATGTAAACCATGGATTGACGGTGAAACGAGAAACTTTATCAGGAAGAGAGATAACTATTTAAAATTGTTTAGGTTGAGCAGAATCATTCGAGTAACATTCAACAGATTGCGAAATAGTGTGACAAAAATAATAAGAACAAAGAAAAAAACGTATCTTCATACTAAATTTCAAGAACTAAGAAAAGATTTAAAACGTACCTGGTCACTGATAAATGATTTGATAGGGGGTAAAAGTGGTGGGAGACGCCGGCGGGGTGGATTGGCGAGTTTGTTGATTGGTAATAGATTCATAAATGATTCTGCTGACATAGCTGATAATTTAAACAAATACTTTGCCACTGTTGGTTCAACAATTGCGAATTCGCTAGTTAATTCTGATACGCCAAATTTTAAAACTTACTTACGTGGTAACTATCCCCAGTCTACCTTCCTGTCTCCTGCTACTGTAGCTAATGTGCTTCATTATATATCATCATTAAAAAATAAAAAATGTTCTGTTAACTGCCTTCCATCCATGGTATTAAAATATGTATATAGGGCAGTGGCACCTGTAATTTGTCATCTAATAAATTTGTCGTTGTCAAAAGGCGTGTTTCCTGAATGCTATAAAATAGCGCGTGTTGAGCCATTATATAAAGGAGGTGATAGCACAAATGTAGGCAATTATAGACCCATATCAGTTTTGAATATATTTTCAAATTTTTTGGAAAAGCATGTATGCAAACAGTTATATTCGTATGTTGAAAATAATAATATTCTTAATGATAATCAGTTCGGATTTAGACATGCTAGAGTTACTTGTCAGGCTGTGGTGCGACTTTCCGGATTTATATATGAAAATCTGGATAGAAATAAAGTAGTTTTTTCACTCTATCTAGATTTTCAAAAGGCGTTCGACACTGTCGATCACAATATAATATATATTATTGAATAAATTGCAATATTATGGCATTAGAGGAGTGGCACTGGATTGGTTCAGGTCCTATTTGTCCAATCGTAAGCAGTATGTAAATGTTAATGGTGTTAATTCCAATATTCATTCTATTGATTGATCGGTCCCACAAGGAAGCAATCTTGGGCCCCTCTTCTTTTTGCTCTTTATTAATGATCTTTCAAATAGTAGTAATTACTTTGAATTCATTTTGTTTGCGGATGATAGTACTGTTTCTTGTGCACTCAATAAAGATGAACTTCCAACTGCTCACAACTTTATCAACGATAATATAAAATCAATAGGTCAATGGCTGATTAGTAATAAAATTAAAATTAATGCAAATAAAACTAAATATATGTTGTATTCCTATACTAGGAATTATTCCTTTCATTCGCCAATAATTTGTTATGGGCGATAATGCATTAAATCAGTATAATTTTGTGAAGTTTTTGGGAGTTTATCTTGATGATAGATTGAAGTTTAATCATCATATATCCCATATATGAAGCAAAATATCTTGCAATAATGGTATACTTCATAAACTGCGAAGTATTTTACCTCCATATATTTTACTTAAATTGTACCATACATTACTTAGTCCATATATTCATTATGGTATTGAGATATGGTTTGCAGCTCCAGCTCATCTATCTAGTAAAATTTCAGCCTTACAAAGAAAAGCAATCAGATGCATCAATAATTTAACTTTTAATGAACATACCCTTCCATACTTAATAAATGCAAAAAATTTACCAATCAATAATCAGTACGAATAAGCCATATCTATTTACATGTACCGTGTCAATAGTAATAGTAATTTTGATTTAGCAGTATACAATTCCTTTATTCGTCTCACCGATCAGCACAATCACCTCGCTAGAAATAGAAATGAATTTATTTTACCTCGCATTAATAGAGAACGTACAAGGGACTCAATGATATGGAAAGGAGTTCATATATGGAATAATTTACCACCTAATATAAAAAACTGTAATTCTCTAAATTTGTTCAAGTCTAAATATAAATCCAATTTTTTTCACACATTGTCTCATGAATAGTTTTAGGTAGTTCATTATAGGTAGATTCTGTTATTGTAGTTTTTTTTCTGATATGTATGTTATTTTTATATGGGTAGCCCTAAAAGCGTAAGCTTCTCCGGGCCTAATTTTCCTGGTTTTAAATTTGAATTTAAAAAAAATGTAATGGATTGGTTGCCTCCCGACTCCCAATCTATATGTAAGGGAAATTAGTTTGATAAATAAATAAAATAAATAAATATTAGCCTGGTTGTTTCACTTCGTTTGTCCTACCTAGCCGCTCCTCATAGCTCTAACCCTCTAGGTTGTCCAAAGCTTGACGAGGAGCGAGTTACAAGAGTAGTGACCTGCGGAGTGAGACACAGATCCCAGCATGGCCCCTTCAATCGGGTACGTAGAAACACCGAAACGGACCAAAACGGAGTCAAATATGTATGTTAAAGAACTGTTTTCATCATTTTAAATGCTCAATGAGGTTATATATTGCCAAAGAACACTTGGATGAACATAGGAACCGACCAAAATGAACCAAAACGTACCGGAACGGACCGTAACGGAGTCAAATATGGATGCTAGAATACTGTTTGCATCATTTTGAATGCTCGTGGAGGTTATTAAAGAATGAATAGTTGCATTAACATATAAAGAAAAATGTACCTATTACATGAGTAAAAACGTACTTATAATTATTAAATAAGTACAAACGTACTTATTACATGAGTAAAAACGTACTTAATACATGAGTAAAAACGTACTTAATCGTTAAATAAGTACAAACGTATTTATTACATAAGTACAAACTTACTTATTACATAAGTACAAACTTACTTATTACATAAGTACAAACTTACTTATTACATAAGTACAAACGTACTTATTACTTAAGTACAAACGTACTTATTACATAAATATACAAACGTACTTATTACATAAGTACAAACGTACTTATTACATAAGTTCAAACTTACTTATTACATAAGTACAAACGTACTAATGTAATAAGTACGTTTGTACTTATGTAATAAGTACGTTTGTACTTCTGTAATAAGTACGTTTGTACTTATGTAATAAGTACGTTTTTACTCATGTAATAAGTACGTTTTTCTTTATTAAGCTCTTTATATGTTAATGCGACTATTCATTCTTTAATAACCTTCACGAGCATTCAAAATGATGCAAACAGTATTCTAGCATCCATATTTGACTCCGTTTAGGTTTGATTTTGATTCATTTTGGTCGGTTCCGGAGTTCATCCAAGTGTTCTTTGGCAATATATAACCTCGTTGAGCATTTAAAATGATGCAAACAGTTCTTTAACATACATATTTGACTCTGTTTTGGTCCGTTTCGGTGTTTCTACGCACCGCCTTCAATCAAGCTGCCACCATATGACGACAACATCACCCACTGGCTACTCTTGGTGGAAGCATATTCACCAACGCCCCGGCAGAAGTAGACGATCAGCAGAGATTTGGCCTACTCCTGGGTTCCCTCCCCACATCCAAGGTCAAAGATGTGGAAAGTGTACTCACCAACCCTCCACGCACAGAAAAGTGCAAGGCTTTGATCAAGGCCTTGAAGAAGAAGATTCCACTGCAGGGGGACGACGAAACATTCAGGGAACTGCTTTCCATGCAGCTGGTTGACATGGAATTATCGGCGTTGCCGCAAAGAATGCAGAGCATCAATGCCCAGAGGACGGCTAAGTTGCCCAATCAGGTTATTAGATCCCATCACCTTCAAAAGCTTCCCTTCCCCCTGCAGTCACTGATAGAGACGACCAGCGCAGTGATGACTGACGAGGAATACTCGGAACTGGCGGACAGGGTACTTCGAAGAGAAGCAGAAGCTCTAACCAGCCAGCGAGAGTTCCTGTCCACCCCTCTTGGACAAGTGTGTGCTGTGACCAAGCCTCGGAGCACGGAGGCTCAGATCAAGGACTTACAGAATCAAGTTGCTGCGCTTCAGGGTCGGTTGAAGTCATCAACCTCTCAAGAGACCAACCCACGGCAACGTCCCTCAGCCTAGGTTAATTTGTGCTATTACCATGCCATTTTCGGAAACATTGCCCGAAACTGTGAGCAGCCCTGCTCTTTCCAGGGAAACGCCAACAGCGGGAGATGGAAGCTACCACCAATTATCCCGCTCACCTTCCCAGACGTTTCAAACTCGTCACTAAAAGTCCGGCGCGCGCGATGATGTTTGTGACAGATCTCCGCAGCAGGAGGAAGTTCCTGGTGGACACTGGATCTGCGGTCTCTATCATGCCGGCGGGGGCTTTTGAGAAGAAAACTCTTCAACCGTCCTTCGATCTTCTCGCTGCTAACGGCAGTACTATTGGGACATACGGTACAATTTTCACTTCTGTCAACTTGCATAGCCGCTTGGAGCTGCAGTGGACGTTCATAGTGGTGGACGTCGCTGAAGCAATACTGGGCATGGACTTCCTACACAAGAATGGATTCCACCTCGACCTGAAATGTAATTAGCTTCTCCAACAGCCCTCCAGCACCAAAATCAAGGGAAAGCCAGGATTGTCTTCAAGCACCAGAGTCTCCAAGGTCCAGCAGCCCTCAGCCTTTCATAACCTGCGTGACGAGTTCCCGGAACTTATCCAGTTGGACTGCGGCCCGAACATGATGTCGGGGGTGGACCATCGCATCGAAACATTTGGTGCACCAGCACATTCCAAATGCAGAAGACTATCCCCCGAAAAGCTTGCGGTGGCCAAAGAAGAGTTTGAGCTGCTGTTGGATCAGGGAATCATCAGACCTTCGAAAACCCCTTGGGCCAGCCCCATCCACTTGGTTACCAAGGATTCCCCGGTTGCAGCCCAGTGGAGGATATGCGGAGACTACAGGAGGCTGAATGCAAAGACTAGGCCTGACAAGTACACAATTCCCCACATGCAGGAGTTTCACTGGGGTCTTCACGACAGGACCATCTTCTCCAAAATTGAACTCATCAGAGCATATCATCAGATACCCGTCGCTCGAGATGATGTGGAGAAGACTGCAGTGATAACTCCTTTCGGTCTGTTTGAGTATGTGAATATGTCATTTGGTCTAAAAAACGCCGCACAGACGATGCAAAGATTCATGGATAACATCACCAGGGACCTGCCGTTTGTGACAGTCCACATCGATGACATATTAATCGCTTCGTCTACAACAAAGGAGCACGAGCATCACCTACGATTCTGTTTGAGAGGCTTCGCAAACATGGCCTGAGGATCCATCCCGCCAAATGTCTTTTGGGTGTCAACCAACTTGATTTCCTGGGACACCGCATCTTAACATTAGGCATAAGTGCCCTGCCACAAAAGGTGAAAGACATGATCAAGTTCCCTCTCCCAGATACCGTGAGGAAGATGAGACAATTCCTGGGAGTAGTGAACTACTAAAGAAGATTCATCCCCGCGGCTGCTAGCAAGTTGCAACTCCTCACAGACATGACCAATGGCTTTTCCGGACATTCTGGTAGGAACCTCAGTTGTCTGACGGGGCGCGCAACACCTTTATGGGTATCAAAGAGGAGATGAGGAAACTCATATCTTTGGCCCACCCATTTCCCAATGCCCCGACCAGCATAGCAACCAACGTGTCAGCCACAGCTGTGGGGGCAGTGCTTCAACAAGAGATCAACGGAGAAATTGTACCCATCGCTTTCTTCTCAAAAGTATTGTACCCGGCTCAACAGCGCTACAGCACATACGACAGGGAACTGATGGCAATTTTCCTGGCGATTAGACATTTCTCATACTTCCTGGATGGTCGTACTTTCACAGTGCTGACTGATCATCGCCCTCTCACCAGTGCTATGACCACCAATTACCAGAAACTCTCTCCACGTGTGACCAGACAGCTTGCTTTCATCTCCCATTATGATTGCCAAACAAACCACGTGTGAGAAGAAAATAGCAAGGCAGATGCTCTGTCCCGGTCTGTTTTTAGTCTCCGTCTAGCTGATCCTGTAACCAACTACGCGGAGATCGCTACCAGACAGGCGACGTGCACGGTGCTTGAGTTATTCCTCAACCCATTACAGAAGAGCGCATTGAGACTGAGGCCCGTGCAGCTGCAGAATTCCAGTACGCTGTGGTGCGATGTGTCTACTGGAAGGCAGTGCCCCTTCATTCCTTCCGAACAAAGGCTCATGATATTCAACCGATTCCACTCAATGAGTCATCCTGGCATCAGAGCAACCCAGACACTCCCTTTAACGACGGGTTGTTCGGTCAGGAATGAGCAAGAACATCAGAGACTGGACAAGAACATGCGCCGCTTGCCAACGTTGCAAGGTGATCAGACATGTCCACAGTCCTCCCGGAGCCCTCCCAGTCCCCAGCTGCAGATTTGAGACGGTGCACGTGGACATCGTCAGACCCTTACCCCCTTATCGTGGACAGCGCTACATGTTGACCTGCATCGACAGGTTCAGTCGATGGGTCGAGGCAATTCCCATGCAAGACTCTACGGCTGAAACCACTCTGAGATCATTGTTGGCCGGTTGGGTAGCACGTTTCGGAGCTCCTGTGAACATCATCACGGACCACGGGGTACAGTTTGAGTCGGCTCTCTGGAGAGAGGCCTTGAAGACTCTTGGGACGAAAAGGAGTCGGACAACCAGCTACCATCCACAATACAACGGTCTCATTGAGCGAGTGCACAGGCGACTGAAGGAGGGCTTCAAAACTCAGCTGGAGACACACAGCTTGGCAGACGCGTTGCCAATGATCCTGTTGTATCTGCACGCAACACCGGCTACCGACACCAACGTCTCTCCGGCTGAGTACATCTATGGAGAGGATCTGCGCCTTCCAGGAGAATATGTTTCAGCTGAGCCACGCCCTAGCATTGGACATTCTCTCTTGGCAGTCTTGGATCACACTAATAAACTGAGAGCTCTTGACACACGCAAGCAACCTCATAAGGCCACCTGCATGCCTAGGTATCTACAGACGGCAGAGGAGGTTCTTGTTAGGGTGGACGCGGTGAGGGCCAGTTTATAGAATCCCTACCAAGGACCTTACAGGATCCTAAGGCGAAGGGGCAAGTTTTTCACCGTGGAAAAAGGAGGTATACCGATCACTGTTTCCATCGACAGGCTAAAACCTTTCTATCGGTTACCTCTTGCTCGCCCTGCTCCAGACACTTCATCCAGACCTGTACCTGCCTTCCGTTCGGTGCCTAGGGAAGCTCGACAGCCCTACGTCACACGCTCTGACCGACTCTCTAGGCCGCCAGGGGGAAGCTAGAAGAAAACCCGGTTCTCTTCTAAAAAAAACAACGGGGGAGGGGGGGGGGGGCGCATGTAGTGACTGCCAGAGCTTCATTTGCCACTTATTTCACGGTCTTCGCGTTGTCTGCACTGGAGCGATTTCTCACACATACTGATCGAGTTTATATAAGTACCAGCCTTAGACTCACTTAGTCACTCTCCAACTGCTCTCGTTCCAGTCAACACCTCTCCAGCCTCGCTCCGCTCTCTGCACCGGCCGACCAGCTGGGTCCACCCTCCAGCCTGGCACCGCCCAATCACTGTGCTTAGCTACCTGAGTGGTCCTGACGAGGAGCCTTGCCCTGACGTTGCCACTTCAGTGTCTAAAGTTATACCAGAACTAGTCCATTTCATGTACCTATGTATAACCTTGTGTATATGATTGTTTACTAATAGATTGGCATTCTATTACCCTGGATGTTTCACTTCGTTTGTCCTACCTAGTTGCTCCTCATGGCTCTAACCCTCTGGGTTGTCCAAAGCTTGACGAGGAGCGAGTTAATAGAAAGTGATGCAAACCGACTAGGATTAGCCAAAACACAGATGACTATCACTATTGATCTTATTCCTTTTTACTTACATTTTTTTAACAAAGAAATTAGCTTCGACTATTTAGTTAACTGATCAAAACACTCCATACAGCGACCTCTCGTGACAAAAAATTATACGATTACTGATTAAAATATACATTGCAAATATGAACAGTTAACATAAATTTTAGGAATCTTAGTTTTATCAGATTTATACATAATCACCTACAATTAATATTTACAATTATAAATTCTTATAAAAAAAAATTATCTAAAATTTTCTGTCGTATAGTTATTTAACAAATTGGTTTACTTTATAATTCTCAATATTATATTATTATGTCCTCTATAATTTCCTCTATAATTTCTTCTTCACGGCAAATATTCCTCACGGCGAATTTTCCTAACGGCGAAAATTCCGACGGTGAATTTTCCCACGGCGAAAATTCCTAGAACCCATTTCACTATGTAATATATCAACAATCTGAGTTACAAGTTATCGTTATAAAAGTTTGTTCATAAATATTACTCCAATCTCCAATGATTTTTGCAACAATAATTTAACTGTACAATACATTGTGCATTATTCAACTATAAAATTACATTGTGCATTATTCAACTATATCTGTACATTTTCAAGCACATTTACCATGAAGTATTGAAGTCTTTAAATAACGAATAAAACCATTCACTCAACCCACAGTATTTTCTTCTCCACATCTACGCTCGACAGATTTAACTTGAGAATTAATCGAGATAGATTCTTTGAGTCTTCATTGTGTTGGTTAAACATGTTGACTGAAATTTCAGATCCAATTCTTCAAAGTTTCTTTTGGAACTTCTGTACCACACACATAACTTCCACCGTTCTAGAAAAAAATGCAAATATGGGATACAGAATATAGAGATATTGGTTACCAATATTTTAGAGATACATTTCGAGATTTGTAATCTTTTCGGGAAAGCATTATAAGTGACAATATGTTGAATGCATTAGCTACTTGCAATAAATCTTCTAATGATAAAAGTAAGTTATTACTTAGAAGTAAGAGTGATCACATAACCACCATATCACCATGGTGAAAAATTATATTTGAAGGACAATTGGGTGCAGAATCTATCTTTAATTTGTAACTAGAGAGTGTAAATGTTAGATATATCCTTTTTCCATTTCCCATCAAGAATTTCTAGTGCAAGTAAATTTCAGCTCTGGAAAACCACTATTAGTGGAGACCGACCAAGTCCTCTTAAAATAGAGAGTCCAACACTGGTACGTAGTGTAGGTACTTGGAAGAGTTACAGAGTATTAAAGCGTGAATATGGTTTGTAGAGCTAAAAGGAGTTCCTGGTGAAACTCTAGCAGCAGTTACGAAAAAATACACTATAAAAGAATCGGTAAGCTACTTAATAACACGATTGAAAGCAATTCATCTTTAATCCGACTCCTCTTGTCTTATTCTGTAAATTCTAACTGGGAACGAGAACGATTGATCCCAGAACAGGATTACTGAAAGTGGACCATGACAAGTGCTGATAAAGTGTTTTTTGCCCTGAGACATAATATCAGAAACGCCCTACTCATCGCAGGACTAGTGGTTCAACTTTGAATGGACTTATAACGGACCTCCAGAAAATTATCAAGACGTTCCGCTATTTTTGACCCAAATATTTTTGACTCAAATATTTTTGACTCGAATTATTTTTCACTCAAATATTTTTCACTCAAATATTTTTTACTCAGATATTTTTTACTCAAATATATTTTACTCAAATATTTTTGACTCAAATATTTTTGACTGAAATATTTTTGACTCAAATATTTTGACTCAAATATTTTTTACTCAAATATTTTTTACTCAAATATTTTTTACTCAAATATTTTTGACTCAAATATTTTTGACTCGAATATTTTTGACTCAAATATTTTTTACTCAAATATTTTTTACTCAAATATTTTTGACTGAAATATTTTTGACTGAAATATTTTTGACTTAAATATTTTAACTCAAATATTTTTGACTTAAATATTTTTGACTCACATTTTTGTGAATCGAATTTTTTTGATTCATTTTTTTTTCAATTTAGCTATTTTTCAAATATGTTCTTCATACCTATATAATATTTTTAATTTATATGAAATTTTTCTTTTACTATCTATAACCCATTAATTTTGATGGGAAATACACTAGTTATTTATAATTAATAGAATATATTATTATTGTTCATGGATATGGAAATTTAATTTTCCAGTACGCAATTTTGCATAAATTTGTTTTCCTATTCCATTGCTTGAATATAAATATATCTCTTTGAAGATTCCGATACATCAAAGCGGTATTGAGGAACAAATAATTCGAATACTAAAATATTCTCTTCTTTCCTGTCCGTAAACATTCAATAAGAGTATCATTATACATATATTATTTATACAGTAAGAGTAAATAATCTATAATTTGTCTTCATTTATAGGGAGAACCAGGTATGTTCGTACATTTTTCCTTTCAAGGCTTATAGAAACATAGCTATTCGGGATACAAGTTCGTTCTAACTCACAATCGAATATTTAGGTATTCAACTGCTTATAACTACAAAATAAATTATTTTAAACCATATGGTTCTCTCTTATTATCGATTTTAATGAGATGTATTTGTGTGTACAAACTCACCCGAAATGCAGGGGATTTCGTACATTTCATATACTTTATGGGAAATATTATAAAATTCTTTAATGCCGTTTCCTTACAATTGACTAGAGCCCTTTTGAAATAACTAAAAATCACAAAAGGTTCATCGCCAATGTCTTCCGAACAAGATTATAGAGCGTCAATTTCCATCGTTAGCCTACGCTTTGCCACTAGAGAATTTGAGTTTTTCTTTCTTGAAATTTGTCTCTTTTTCAGTAACTAGTTTCTAGGGTATCAGTTGTTATCATTGACCCTCTTGGTTTTCTGCCTCTGCTGATGCTTTTTCTAGGAGGAGCCTTAAATAATGGCCGAATGTTTTCAAAAGATGTTCCTAAAAAGAAACATTCAATCTAGAGGGGCCTGGTTGTGGCTCGGAAGATGGTAAAGTAAGAAAATGCTCGGTGGATGAGGAAGCACGAGCAGGCTCGGAGTATGGTGAAGCAAAAGCAGGCACAGTATGGTGAAGTAGGAGATGGCTCGGATGATGTGAAGTAGGTACAAGCTCGGTGGATGGTGAAGCAAAAGCAGGCTCGGTATGGTGAAGTAGAAAAAGACTCAGTGGATGGTGAAGCAGGAGCAGGCTCTGTGGATGGTGAATCAAGAAGAGGCTCGGTGGATGGTGAAACAATAGTAGGCTCGGAGGATGGTGAAGCAGGAGTAGGCTCTGTTGATGGTGCATTTTCTACTTTCTTGCGCTGATAATGATTTGAACTATTCTCAGCATATTCTGGAATAGCGCCGTCCATTAATACTTCGTTGGTGAAAAAATTATTTTCTAATTTATGTTCATCATATTCTGAACCATTTCTAGATCTGTTTGTGGCATCTGACAGCGCCATCGGAGCAACTTTATACGATTTTGCAGCTTTATGTACTGATGTTACATTTTTCCAGACGTTATATGCCTGGTCCACATCACACGAAGAATACTATTCCGTTCTTTTACGTGTATATACTCGAGACATATATGAAACATAAATATAGAGGTGAATTAGTTCATAATGGGGTCAAACCGTACAGAGGAGGATGTGCCCGTACCCCACACCGCTATTTATTTTTCAAAATGGAATACATCGGATATTAATGAGTTTTAACAAAATGTTAACGTTTACATACGGAAAGAATATCCTAGTGAATACTAGTATTCCATATAAAGTTTTTAGATAGTAAATTGTAATTATTGCTATCACTTAGCTCAAGTAGTGAGAAAATAACATTTTATTGCTAAAAATATATGATCTCTCACCGAAGGAACATACTGGCACTGTCACCCGCTGAAACTTATTTCAAACTGATTTCGTACAAGCAGAGTATAGGATCACTCAAATTTCAACGGGTTAGAACGGGTTAGAACATAGCAGGTGTTGAGTTATGAACCTGTACGGATTCACCTGCTGTACGAACTCACCCGGTTCTCCTCTAAACATTTTACCCTATATGAAAGGGTATATTTTCAAGATATGGGAGCATGACTATTATCTTGTTAAAAAATAGCATTATAATGTATTATATTTCTCAGTTTATTAAATTTAAAAAAACAAAAATGATGAAGAAAATACAAAAAAGATTAATGTTCAATTCAGTATTTTGAAAGCTTGGTAATTTCACTGAAATTTGAATTATAGAAAATGGTATTCCATGTGCATTGTGAATGTGCATATTATAATGAAAATTTGGACAGAATCAACAGTTTTCTGTACAATATTTTACAGTACAATATTCTGGATACCTATTGTAAAATAATTTTTCAGTAATTTTTCAATTTTTCAAGCACGTAGCTCTGTAGCTATATATTCGTGCTACTTCACTTTCCTCCTGATCTACTTGGCACGTTTTATGGATGACACCACTTTGTTTTAGAATATTGAGCTATGGAGAGGAATTTCGAGCAGAAACTTTTCAAAGCATATAGTAATAGGTAATGAATTTTTCTTCATATTGTTGTATGAAAATTATTATTATATTGTTTTTAAAGTACCTAATATCATAATTTCAGATAATATCTTAAAAATCTTTGGTCAGGCTGTGTTTTCAATGTATGATGAATTACGAATGATTTTTTTCGAATCATTTACAGTCCCATTATAATTACCTACCAAATCAGCGATAAAAAAATTCTAAACTATAGGAACAGTTCCGGGCAAACACGAATCATATTTTTCTTATTAATAATGAGAGCTTCCTCGCTTTTTAATCTTCATAGTAACTTTGATAGTGTCAAATTAATTGAATTATCCAGAAATTAATTAGTTGCGCTGGTAGGGTGTCCGGTCATTTGGGTCGCGGTAATTTTATTTGGGTCCATGTTTATAAAAAACACATACATTAAACATGCATATAGTTAATTCAGCTAATGTATAATTAAATTCTTTCTCAGTTTTGAGGTTAATCAATAAAATATTTTAATATATAAAAGAACACTTAATGCGCTTCTACAACGTGATGAACAATGAAAATTGAGAATACTCTAATAAATAATATTTTTTACAACAAGGGTTTTCTTACGTCTAACATGGTAAAATAATCTTTAAACACGAATGCTTAAATTAGTTCATAGTATAGAAAAAACTAATACCGCATATTGTGGACAATGCTTTTTAAAAACAATAATTTAGCGTCTGAGTTGTACCGTTTAACCATATTTTGAAGCTTCACCGTAGACTCTTTACTTATTTTTCCCTTGAAATGGCTCACCGCATTCGACCTGCATTTTCTTTGTTGCAGTTAGACTTTTTTTTTAAATGTATCTATGAATATCCATATGTTTGGATGCAAGCAAGATAAAGAAATTTGTAATGCGTTATGATAAGCTTAATATGACAATTATTATAGCATTAACAGTTGAGAAAATATTCAGTTTCGTTATACTTAACATAAATCGTACACAGAGAAAAAAAGTTTACTCATATCTAATTGGTCAACAATTTATGCTTTAAATTAATTTATTCGTGAGTTAGTTGAACTTTATTCATGTTTTCATGTGTGTTAAAACAACTATGACATTGTGTGTCATCAAACATTAGTTAATTCAATTCATTTTATGGATTGAATCGACTTACTATGAGAGTTAAAAGTTATTTTTTTGAGAATTTTAAAGTATGTTGAAACGACTATGACAAAGTGTATTGTAGTAACTCACAAAGACTATTGAATCCAATGTATCTGGTGTATAAATTAACTTACTATGAGAGTTGGTGCAACTTTTTTTAAGTTTAGGAGTGAGTCAAAATGACAGTTTTGCTTTAACCCACATCAGTTTAACTACCTTTAAGTAGTACCTGCAACTCACCACGTAGGTAGGCGCAAAAATAACCCATTCATATGAGTCAAAACAAATGAGATTTGATTTGATTCAACTAATCCTTTCTCTGTGTGTAACCTAAAAACTGAAAAAGCATTTAACTATACATGAGCTAAATTAACTTTGCATGTTTAATATACTTTTAATAAAAAAGGACCCAAATGACCGCGACCCAAATGACCACAACCCAAATGACCGCGACCCAAATGACCGCGACCCAAATGACTGCGACCCAAATGACCACAACCCAAATGACCACGACCTAAATGACAGTGACCCAAATGACCGCGACCCAAATGACATGCACCCGGAAATTTGCTAATTGATGTGGACGACATTTCATGTAAATCACGGCTTCAAACTCTTACTGCTTATTGAATGTCTGCTCTGCAACGTCAGAAACTATTCTGCAATCGACTTCAGTTGCCGGTTTCCCCATCCTTCTCTTCTGGGCTTTGACTCTGCCGCATACTATATTTCCGAGTCGCAAAAAGAGAATTTATTTCAACTTACATTAACTTTTCCTTAGTCAACGCACGACAGTAGTTACTTTATTTCATTTAATTAGTTAATTAACTATAATTAATGTACTCCGAAAAAAATAGAAATACATAAACATTTTGAAAATAAAAATGAAATGGCAACATTTTTCAGTGATAACTTTCAGAGCCCCAATTAAGAGTTTTAGTTTTTTTCTATTTACAGAAATGAAGAATCTGAAGAATTCAACACGTATAATAAATGTTCGCTGTGTATTTTTTTAAAGTATTAGATTGAAATTGGATCCCTTATTTAACTTTCTATGAAATCACCATATATATTTTTCCCTGTTGATTGGAAATAGTCACACTGAATGATTGATTATATGAAAATTTAAATTTTGTTTGCTGAATAATAATAAATACATGAATCATAATGAATTCAATCGCTATATATTGATGAGAGATAAAAAAATGTAATAAATTCTATAAATATTGAGCTGTATTCTATTAAATGTATTGAGCTTTAATTAACACTATTAGTAACGTCAACATCACACTGTGATGTGTTATTTCATCACTGATTGGATTATCTGCTCTCTATGTTCCTCTATAAACAAAGAGGACATCATCATAACATTTTCATATTGGGACAAAATTGAAACTGAAGTGGCTCAGCTTTGTTCGATATATTATGTCGCATGATTTTGAGATACCAATTATATTCTTATTTCACATGCATAACATTACATTGAGTCTCTACTTTACATATATGGACATTTATGGTTAAACTTATTAGAGGTCCCCTCCAGACAAATTTTTGTATTGCTTTTATCAATAAGACTAATGTTTATTATCATTTTGCTTCAAACCCCATGAAATTTGATTTGATTTTTAGTTTTATATGCTTCTAAAAAATTTTATAAACAAACTCTACAATACTTATTTTACCTCCTACTTGCTAATTTTCAGTTAGAAGAAAAACATCTGTCCATTTGTTTTCAACTAGGTATTAAGTATTAGAAATCCATTCAATATTCTTATGAAGATATGATATTGGCTAAACTTATTATAGAACCGCTCATATATATAATTAATATAATGAAACGAATGCCGTTCTTTTTAAATTCAAATTTGAAATCAAACAAAGAGTGTACATAACTCTCACTGTACAACCTTCTTCTTCAGCGTCAGGTAAGTGATTCGCTCAATTGTTGCACAAAGAGCAATAATAACTTTACAATCAAATAATAAATTACTCACCGAATCGAATTTTATGCAGTTTGCAGAATAATGATCTTAGACTTTGCTCAATAATAATATGTAATAAACTCATTTTTTCCCAGTAGCCTGGAGAGGATCTTTAATGGATTGATGGAAAATTTCCAGTTATTTCACCAATTGAAATCTATTAATGAAATCTAGTGCCTCATGATTTGATTTATTTTCAGGGGTACAGTACAAAATTCCCGTTTAAAAAAGACAGCCCGAAAAATAATTATATAAGGTTAGGTTAGCGGTTGTCCAGATGTATACTATTCTTAGAATTTTCCCTTTTTTGCGGAATGAAATTTTGGTCATATGTAAATTTCAAGACATATGTAAATAATATTTTCTCCAAATTGTAATCTATGACAAAGTAATTATTTTGATATTCTTTCCATTAAAATCGACTAATTAGGCATAAATTTCTGAAGTAGATCAATTATATATTATTATAAATTATTCTAACATCTGTTAAGTCAAATATTCTATAAAAACACACAAAATGTTTCATTGGAATAATTTCTAAAGTTTCGATCTTCCAATCTAAGGAAACAGTAAATATTTTCCCCTTAGAGACTAATGTGAGCTCTTCTTTCTTGCTCAAACCCGAAATGGAAAACACGGAACAGTTTCATTATTCAAGCAATGCCCATTAAATTGGACTTGTTTACTCCGTAACAGCGAAATAGTGGGGATGTTTTTCATTTCAAAAAGGCACTTCATACGCACTGATAGCTCGAGAATTCCACTCTTCTTTCTAATTCTTATTAATTCAATCTATTTTTTGAGGGCTAGATAAAAGAGAGAAATATTCTATATATGCAGCATTTAATTCTTGGAATACACAGTGTGCATTGTTGTCTTCGTTGTTTTAGTTCATCATTTCTGATGTTTTAATTCTAAGACAAATATATTTCAATTTATATCTATTTTTAGAGAAATTGCCCATGAAATTAATTAAATGGTTAGTATTTCTATTTTTATGAACTTACTATTGAGTGAAACTGCAAAAAGATTTGAATAAAAAAATGTAACGTTTAATTACTTAAAATAATTTCACCATTAAAAAGTCTTTATTTTTGTTCATAATGTATTTTTATTGATTATGATTCTTCTTTATTTAATTTTGAATCAATTTTTTCATCCACAGGTTTATATTAAGAAAATTCTCATTTCACACTACCTTCGAAGAATGAATTTCAGCATATTTTTTAAGGTATATAGCTTTCAAGTAAATTAATAAGATATTCAAAAGAATCTCGCTTTCCAATTCATCACCCAAATGGAAATTTTATTTATAGTCAGATATCACTAAATATAATTTTAAATACATGAGTATCCTTGATATGATTACACTATAAATTGCCAAATACTTTTTTCGGGAGAAAAAACTCTCATTTCAATAATGAAGCGTTAAAATTATTGCACAGTCGATTAATTAAACATTTAATTGATTAATATAAACTATATATTAATTATATAAAATAAGTATTGACACAGTAATTCACTCTGCTCTATAATATCATAAAATTATGATTAAATTGGTAGTGGTTAAAAAAGTATTCGAGGCTTGAATAATTCAAGTCCACAGTCTACATCTCAAGATTCATACCGTTTATTTTATTTTTAATATCAGTACTTAGTTAGTATTCTGAGTAAGGAAACATGTATAATATGTAAATGCATTTAGGAGCTCTTTGCTTCAGTACGGAGAAGAGAGCGAATTATTTTTAGTGGGATTTAATATAATTTAACAATTTCTATTTTAATTTTTGCAACTTAAAATTATTTAAAAGAAAAATATAGGGTTAAGTAACAATGTTACCATATGAAATATCTTCAAAATCACTTAAATGTGTTAATTTATTTTATTCCTTTAAAATAAAATAATATTTTTCCTATTTCAGGTTAAATTTGTTCCTGTACCAACACAAGTAAATATTTATTAATAAACAAATGCAGTTTTCGATCTATGAATTGATAGTAACTCCTTATGGGAAATCTTAATATATTTATAAACTGAAGAGCAAGTGAAAATATTTCATTATTCGAAAGCTCCTAAGAAAAATAGAAGGATGATCTTCCTTCTACGCTGTTTCACTTGCTCTTCTGTTTATAAAGTTATTAATTTAATGATATTTAGAGCAGTGAAAGTTATCACACTATACCTTCAGATTGCCTATAATGTTAATGAGGCGTTAGTAATGTAACCTTTAACTTTTTGATGCTCTTTAAATGCGTACCTAAATCACATTATCACCTTTGGCTGAGGATGAGGAAAGGAATTAAATGGGGGGGGGGGTGTAGGTTATAATGGAGGGTGATGATAATCGGGGCATGGCTTCCTTAAGAGTTAATATGTATATTAAATGAGCCATGGTTGGAGAAGGGTTATCGTCACTGAATATGTTTTCAATCAGAATCATAATTGCGGTGTAATCTCCTTGCCATTTGCATTTTATTTCAACTATGTATACATACATTGAAAAGATTTTTTTAAAGTATTGCTGATAGATGAGAAAGATAATATTAATGATCTTGTAACTATAATGAATACAGAAAATACGATTGAAATATGAATTCATTTAGTATATTCAATATTATTAGTGAATGGTGAATGTAATACATTCGATATTCATTATATCAAATATTCAATTTATCAAATATTTATGTAAAAGGTTGAACTGTATTTTATGATCGTAACTTAAATATTATTTCAAAATAACCATTTTTTTCATCCGATAGTGTCTTTCGGTTATAAATAGTTTTTAAATTTGTTTGTAATTATATTCTTTTCAATGATATTACTGCTCATTCTTGAAAATTAAATATCCTTATTTTGGTTCTTCCTCTCAATATTATTTTCCCTTGTACAAAAATAGCACCTCGTTTTTCAAATACACAGGCGGATATATTTTAGAATCTCGAACTTGAAAGATTGGAGAAAATTTTCTAGAATCTGCAATATTATCATAACAGAAGATGCAAATTGTATATTTGTAGATGATTGTAAATCAAAGTGAAATTTACCGTCACAAAACCGTATGAATTATCGGATTTAATTTATGTTATATATCATTTCAGATAATAATTTATACTCAGAAACTGCATGATATAATTTAATTAACTATTAGATTAATTCAATAACATTGAATTCATTTATTAGTTTATTTAACACATTTCCTGCGACAGCTTTAAGTCATAACTTCAGTTAATTTGGACAGAAAGATATTAATTTGTAGTAGTAGACTTTTCCATATCTTATGTAAAATATATCCTTCTTTAAGATATAAATGTACAACTTTAAAAGAAATATTAGTTAAAGAGAAAAAACCTAGATCTTCTAATTAAAAAAAAAATATGTGACCCACCGGTGGGTCACATCACAAGAAACGTGTTTAAATCATATTGATAATATCTTTGTTATATTATTTATCATCTAATTTGTCGATTTAATCAGTTGGAATATCATGTTCAATTGTTTATTGAAGGTTTTCTTTGTGGCCTACTTAAAATTAATTAACAACTTTGATTCTCTAAGAACACTGAACAATTTTTCTGCTCTATATACTTGGAAGAAACAAATTTCCACCCCGAGTGACATATGATCAATAGCAGACTTTTGATTTCCACAGGGAATAAATTATAATCTCTATTGAGGTAGGTTTTTTATACTGAACTGATATGAGTGTATGAAATCGACGATACGATAGTGTTCATGCAGCTTTATAATGGGATCGCTAGCATATTTCAAAGCTGTCCATTATATATATCCAAAATAGCGTTTGGAATAAAAACAGAAAAATATCCGCCAGACGAAATCAGTCTGTATGCTACGTACGTGATTCGACCAATAATGGAATTATTTTCCCCAATACCTATAGACGGAGAAAAATTGGTAGCAAAAAAATTCATTTCTAGATATCCTTTGGTAAAATAATGATCAGAATGTGATTGAAAATGTCATATTGAATATGTATCAGACAATATTGTTAGTTTCGTATATTTATTGTCATAGCCTCACTTTTTAGGTAATTCAATGAACTAATTGTAGCTTAATAAGTTTCCAGAAGCATCGACAGTGGAGTAATTCTCAGCAGTATATTCGGTTCAAACAACTCAGGCAACTCTAGTCTCAACAATCGAACTGAACAGCAAAGAAATATATTTGGCTGAAGTTATTCCCTTTCAATTTATTGGCTAACCACTATTTTCAAGAGGCGGCGTCCGACGGCTGTAACTTTATTTACAGGCAGAGTTAAATATTTGTCGGTCGAGTGCAAGAAACAGGTAGTTTTAATTACCCTCGGTTTATATTTTGAATCGCCTTGTATTTATATTTTATACATAAATTGAGTTACTGTAATTTTACTGCTGAGAGGGTGAACAACTTTATAAGTATTATAAGTTTTTTTTCATATCTGTATTAAATCTATTATCACCAAAAGAATGATCACATTGGAATTTTGTTATCAAGACCATTCTGTATAGTTTGTGTATCATGGTTTCATATTAAACTCGAGTGATCCAATCGTAGAGCGCATACTTTTGCCGCTGCATCAATGATTTGGGCCGTTTCGTAAACTTGACCTTAAAATTCAACCCTGTCGCATTGAAAATTGAATCAAATGACCATTGGTTCTTTGAAATTTCAGGTCATTTGGTTTAAATACTTTTTGAATTATGAAAAATCTTGACCTTGACTTCTAACCTGATCACACCCAAAACCAATTCAACAGGTTCGTGACCAATTGCTCCACCAAATATTAGGCAATTAATTGGATAATTTTTGAAATACACTAATAAAAAGATCATATATACAAATAATTGAATAAATATTGCATACCAAAACATTACTTTCCACCATTTTGCGAATGAAGAAAAAGAAGGTTCTTATATTTCAGATAATTTTGAATTATTTTGAACTTACTCTAAACAAAGAGCAATAGATCGAAAATATTTCTACGTTTGAATAAATTATTACGATATTTAATGAGTTTTAATAATAACTACATACATATGTTTATTAATGTTATAGTTAAACTTGGTATAAACTAGAAAATATTCAATTTAGATGTGAGTCATGGTTTGATTTGAAAAAACAGTTGAAAAATAGTGATATAATACATTACCAAGTAATATTTACACTGACATGAAGGTAACTCGTTTTCTGTTGGTAATCTCAGAGTCAATTTCGCCTGTCAACTAAAGAGATTTATTGGCTGTTAAGTTTAATTTTCGCTACAGCAACAGAAGCCTGAATAATTATTCTGCCACGTCTTGGTTTATTTATGCCTGATACCTTTTTGTCTAGAGCTCGAATTTTTTGGCTCTTAATCGATGTTATTAACATCAAATGAAACTTTAACCTTGAAAATAGATGTAGACCTCACAGTAATAAAGTTGAAGGAACGTGTCTGATTTAAAAAGAGTACTAGAGGTGTAAATGTGAGAAAATTTTCATAATTTAGTGACAATAGGATAGAATCTAATTTGTTCAGTATATAGGGAGAGCTGGTGAAACACTGCTTTCGGAAATAACATTATTAATATCCATCTGCGAACTTAAATATTAATAAATATGAATACATTATTAATTAACGTAAGCAAAGGGACAATGTGAATTTACATATTATTAAAGGTCGATTAGAAATATTCCAATTCTTATATAGATGCCATCTGCTATGCAAAAATTTATGACTAATATATCTGAAAATCCATTACCCAACATGAATTTAAAAAGAGGTGAAGTATTCTCTTTTAAAATTAAGTATACGTCAGATGGGAATATTAATTATATAGTTATTTATAATAAAAAGTTAGGAAAAGTCATTAACGTTGTCGAAATCAGACGATTATTTCAATATTAATGAAAAAGAAGACCCCCATTAATAATTACAGAAAATGAAATCATACCTTTGTTTTCAAAAGTTTTTATAATTATTAGAAGATGTCGTTATGAAATTATTGGTTATTATATGTCAAACTCATGATTAATGTGTCCTACAATTATATCTAAAGATTTCTGAAATTATTTGTCGAGAAATTAATTGAAAATATGAATTCATCCCAGAAAAAAGAAAAAATAATATGTTTATTATATAAAAGAAATTAGAATTTATAAAAAAAAATCGATTTTATATATTTTGCTTCTTTGCAACAACACTGTCTTAACTCCAAAAAGCCATTTTTCAGGACAGGCATTTTAGTAATTGTAATTTACATACATTTAGTGGTATATCGTTAGGACATTTAGCCTCTCTAGCGGTACATTTTTGAGCTACAATAATGAAACTTTTACCAATATAATCAGTATTGTAAGATTTATAAGTCTATACGTATAACTCTGAATTATATGTTTTTTGTTTTGTGTTTATGACGTTATTCCTTCAAACAAGCGATTTATAAATGGAGAAAAATAAATTCATTCACAAAAAAAAAAAATTATAATTTATTTATTTATCTTTGGACAAAATTGAATTTATCCCAAAATATCGGAATCGATTCTAGATCATTATTTTGGTTGTTCAGTGTTCACTATAAATTCAATGAAGGCAATATATTGTGGACCGGATGCGGTGCTGAGAGTTCCACAGAACGCTTTAATTTGTGACAAGCCTTTTCATTATGGCTCTGGTACGAGCAGCTCTGAACTTAAATGATCTGTATATGTTTAAATGAACAGAATGGTACACCATGCAGTGAAGACTGTAATTTGAAGAACGGATTTTATTGTAATTTCGCTGAATATTTTCTTAATTCGATCACAATATATTATTAATTTCAAATATTATCGGCGGAATGTTTGGCGAAAGACATTAAGCTATACGGAATTTATATTTTAAATATTCAATTAGAATTTCACCAAATCATTCATTTACATCATCAGGCATAATCGCCGATCAAAAACCTACCATCAGTGATTGCAATTTTCTGCATAAGTTTCTTGATGGAATAATTCCCTATACAATTTATAATTTGCACGTGAGTTTGCATCAACCATAGGATATTATTATGTATAACAAAATAATGCTCAATAAGCACCGATATAAATATAATACTATATAATTCAATTTGAAAAACGAGAAAAATAAGATGTATGAAGATTTAATTTACAAATTGCCCGATAAATTTTTATGAACAACAGATAAGGTACTATCAAATACCGGTATGCTATCATTCCTAATTCACACTAAATATCGCTACTCACCTATTCTGAGTATTTGATGAATAATTGGCTGAAGAGCATAATCCCGCAATGACTCTAATGTTCATTGACTTATTTTAGAAATTCATAGGTAAAACTTGTGATAAATTTTATTTTCTAGGAAAAGAATGCTGAACGAAAAATTGAAAAAAAAAACTCAATGACGATGACCTCAACATTAAATGGTTTCAAAGATATTCAACAATACATAACTGAATTTGATTACATATGTATACATATATGCAATTATGCATGATCTAATTCTCTCCCTCTAACTTTAATTCTCTATTATCTAAATTGCCATTAATGAACAATTTGTTTAGAACATTTGCTAAATGAACTAGCAACTGAATGATTACGAAATAAACCAGACAAATTACACTTTGTGTTAAATGAATTTAGCTTTTTTCGTGAGAGAAATTTCTCTCTGAAATGTCTCTCTCTGAAATTTTCTCTGTTATTCAATTACTAACGAGAGAACTTTTTTCGGAGAAATAAAAGTTTCACTTAAATAATGTTTAAAACTATTAAGTCTTTTTAAAGTTTTCAGCCAGTAACTGAATATTGTGTAGGAACTCTGAAATATCATTTGCTATAAGAGATGTTGATATATTTATTTATATATCAATAGAGAAATCATATTTTATGAACAGATATAAGTATTATTCCAAACGTTGAAAATATTTTATTTGGTAAAAAATTTAATATTTTTGTCATTCTTGTTTAACCCTAGTAACCTAGCTCTCAAAAGTGTGTTCATCAGCCTAGCCGCTGGTTCGTCCACGTCAGTGCTCAGTAAATCTCTTATAAACTCTTTATAAAATGACTTTTCGATATTTTCTCTGCGTAAAAGCTTTCATTTGATATTTACGAATCCATTAGTAAACGACAAAGAATAATTATCTATTTCAAATACAATTTACAAGAAAAGATAAGAAACCAATATTTCTTTATTTGTATGGGCGGGGCTTATCACTGTGTACGGAGCTAAGTGAGTTGCGGAGTAATTTTGACTCCGTAAGCCGTTTATGTGGTGTAATAGATTTTTAATTGAAGAGCAAATATCGAACCTATCAAATATTTCTGAATGGAGTGTCTAATGCAGCGGTTCCCTATAGGTGGTCCAGTGGACCCCTAGCAAGGAGTCCCGCGCTATAAGCAGCGACACTAAGTCTGGAATTGGATAGTTTAAACTGCTTTGTGTTTAATTACTTAAATGAATCATATATGTGTTATTTCATATTTTGTGGTTATAAATTTAAACGCATTACCAAATATAGTTTCATTGTTTTCGAGTGATATTAATTAATTAATTTAGATTTTATTCTATTTTTAATATATTATTAGTAATTACTAAATACTAATTGCTATATATAATTATATTTTTAATATAGTTTTAGTATTAACATTCCACCTATAAACTTTTTAAATTGAATAATTAGTTTGATAAAATCTCCCAAGTACACGCACTAAATTATAATTTTATCTCAGGGGTCCACAGCTAAAATTGTTTTCTATGCATGGGTCCCTAAAGCAAACGCTATAGGGAACCAGTGGTCTAATGGTAGATAGATCCTTACTCACGTAATGACTAATGAAAATTCTAAAAATGGCAGGCAGATACTTTAACCTCTTTTTCTTTCAATCATTTCAGTCTGGATCAACCAATGCCAGAGATTAATCTAAACTATCCATTTAACCCTTTAATGCCCCAGATATGCTGTAGGCCAAATAATTTTTTTTGATAAATCATTATTAGATAGCACTGTTAACCTTTTTAAGAAGGGATATGTTTGAAAAATATCACTTTCTATTAATATTTTTTTATTAAGTCTAATGTCCTTCCGGAAGAAATTTGAGTGGTTTAAAGTCTAAAATAATTGTGTGGCATAGCCTACATTTATTTTCACGCCTCTTATTGCCAGAATATGATTATACGGAACAAATTTAGACATTATTTGATGTTTTTCTAATGTTCTCCCCAGAGGACGTTAGGCGTAAAAGGGTTAAATATAAATCTAAAAATAAAAACCAATCCAACGTATCTCATGAACTATCAAGAATGTTCTACTTGAAATATATTACTTTATTCCAATAACATTCAACTCTGAATTCTGTTTGTTATGTTTTGTATCAAAGAAGTCGTTTTTTTTTCAGGATATATTGGGTTATTGAAAATGAAGATGCACCATTTTCAGTTATAACCGCTTTTCGTTTCTATCCTCTAAACTAACATTTCCAGTTCCTATTTATGTAGTTTGTCAACCTCAATTGAATGAATTATTCATATTCAATATTTTAAAGAATATATAGAAGATATCACCTAAATATCTGTAATATATTGTGATTCGATGTAGAAAGTTAGGTATTCAGTGTAACTATTATAAATATCTGTTTTGTAGAATATTTATATCTCGATTAGAATAATAATACATATTAATAGTTAAAATGAAAAAAAAATAATTAAAAACATTCAGTACCTATAGAATTATTAGATTAATGAATTTCTATTGAAAAATTCACTTCCATTCAGACACTTTATCGGCTCGGTATTTTACAATCATTTTTAACGCATGTATAATTGTACATCTACCAATGTACTATTAAATATAGTGGAAGATCAGAGAGTCAGTAGTAATATTTAAAAAAAAAAACTCATTGTATTGAAAATATAAAACAGTAAGTATAAAACTAAGTCTAAGATTTATTTTAGATTTATTTGCATGTGTTCTTTGTTAAAATGTCCAAATGGGACAAAAAAGATTAATTTGGGGTTTACTTCCTAATCTACTGAAGCATAATAATTAATTGGATAACGGTTTGTAGTACTCTAAGAATATCAGAAAAAATGAATTAAATGCAATGTTTGCAAAATATTTTAAAATTGGTATAGGAACACGACGATAAATTGGCAAATTTAGAAAATAATAGAAAACTAAAGTGGGTATACTGAAAAAAATCCCCGGGATAAAAACCTCCCATGAAACAAATTTGTGCCCAATTTGTCTATTAATTTGTCTATTAATTCATTCCTAGTTTTAATCGTTGACCCTCAGTCTCAAGCTTAACGACTAACTAAGAAACATAAAATTTATGTACTGTACAGTCACTGTTGCTGTAGACCATGGTTGAGTGAAGAAGATTAAGAGAAGAGGTAATATTTAAATAAGTTAAGTTGAGGTAATCAGCATCTATTTATATTCAATATTTTTTAGCTAAAATCAGTTTATTGCTGCATCGTTTATTCAAGTGGTAATATATATTAACCGAATGGTATCATTTGAACATTTATGTGCCTTATTTGTATATTGATAGTTATATATCGCCAGTTAATTACCATGAGTCTATAATTCAATAGTTAACTAGTTTCTCTCTCTTGTGTATATATTATATATATGTTACGTGTATGTATGGTTAATTAAATATCACAATCACCTAGTCCTAAGGTATAAGACTATATATGACTTTAAATTCGATTGTAAATGGTTAAATCTTCACCTCAAAGTCATTTCCGGAACACTCCTCTGAAGAATCGGCAAAAATAAGATTTTTTGATTAAACTAAGCAATGTTTAAACTAAGATTAAACTTACTAAGCAATATAGTTCTATTATACACTACAACAAGGCCATAGCAAACATTTTAAGCTCTTAGTTTTGTATAGCGCATTTACAATTTTCAACTTTTATGTGACATTAGATAGTTACAGTCTAAAAAATTTATATTCATGTATTCAAACTGTTGTAATTTGATACTATAAGTACATGCTTTTCTTTCTGATATTGACTTTTTCCTCTTTTTGTATGTATTTTAGGGGGAAAATGGATGAAATTAAATTTTACATATTCTATTTTAGACGTAGATATATTCTTTCTTCTTTGGATGTTTTCCGGGGGGATTTCTTCCTCGGGGATATTTTCCGGGGCGATTTTTTCCTCTGGTGATCTTTTCCAGAGGGAATTTTTTAGTGGGGGATTTTTTCCTCCGAGGAATTCTTTCCTAGACCCCTAAAACAGGAACAAGTAGAGCACTTACTTTCGCAGACCTACATTTCTTTGTAATTTTTTTATGTTTTGATGACCTTGACCTTCAAATCGATCGCTCCCAAAATCTAATCAAATTGTTCTTGAATAAATGACCGATCGTCCCACAAATTTCAGATAATTGATTTATTACATATTAATTAAGCAAATAAAAAATATTTAACAATATTAAAAATAAATAAATACACAATACACACTATCGATCAGAACATTAACTTCTGCAATTTTTCAAAGATAGTTAAAAACTGTGATTTTGTGAAATTAGCATAATGCAGTGACTTTTTTTCTCTAATAGTACATTTGGAAAGTGACTTATTTCTCTGATAATACATCATAATGACTTTTGTCTCAGATGGTACGTCTTCACCATTTTATTGAAAATTATCACAGTGACTCTTTTCTCAGATAGTACATCACACAGTGACTCTTTTCTCTGATAGTACATCATTGCAATGCCTCTTCACTCTGATAGTACATAATACAGTGACTCTTTTCTCTTGTAGTACATCATCACAGTGACTCTTTTCTCTGATAGTACATCATCACAGTGACTCTTTTCTCTGATAGTACATCATCACAGTGACTCTTTTCTCTCATAATATATCATCACAGTGACTCTTTTCTCTGATAGTACATCATCACAGTGACTCTTTTCTCTGACAGTACATCATACAGTGACTCTTTTCTCTGATAGTACATCATCACAGTGACTCTTTTCTCTGATAGTACATCATCACAGTGACTCTTTTCTCTGACAGTACATCATACAGTGACTCTTTTCTCTGATAGTACATCATCACAGTGACTCTTTTCTCTGATAGTACATCATCACAGTGACCCTTTTCTCTGACAGTACATAATACAGTGACTCTTTTCTCTGATAGTACATCATCACAGTGACTCTTTTCTTTGATAGTACATCATCACAGTGACTCTTTTCTCTGACAGTACATCATACAGTGACTCTTTTCTCTGATAGTACATCATTACAATGAATCTTTTCTCTGATAGTACATCATCACAGTGACTCTTGTCTCTGATAGCACATCATCACAGTGACTCTTGTCTCTGATAGTACATCACCACAGTGACTCTTTTCTCTGATAGTACATCATCACAGTAACTATTTTCTCTGATAGTACATCATACAGTGACTCTTTTCTCTGATAGTACATAATACAGTGACTCTTTTCTCTTATAGTACATAATACAGTGACTCTTCACTCTGATAGTACATCATCACAATGTGACTCTTTTCTCTGATAGTACATCATCAGATTGACTCTTTTCTCTGATAGTTCATCATCACAGTGACTATTTTCTCTGATAGTACATCATCACAGTGACTCTTTTTCTAATAGTACATCATCACAGTGAATCTTTCTTTCTGATAGTACACCATCACAGTGACAGTTTTTTCAGATAGTACACGATCACTGTGACTCTTTTCACTGATAGTACACCATCACAGTGACTCTTTTCTCTGATAGTACACCATCACAGTGACTCTTTTCTCTGATAGTACACCATCACAGTGACTCTTTTCTCTGATAGTACACCATCACAGTGACTCTTTTCTCTGATAGTACATCATCACATTGACTCTTTTCTCTGACAGTACATCATCACAGTGACTCTTTTCTCTGACAGTACATCATCACAGTGACTCTTTTCTCTGATAGTACACCATCACAGTGACTCTTTTCTCTGATAGTACACCATCACAGTGACTCTTTTCTCTGATAGTACATCATCACATTGACTCTTTTCTCTGATAGTACATCATCACAGTGACTCTTTTCTCTGACAGTACATCATCACAGTGACTACTTTCTCTGATAGTACACCATCACAGTGACTCTTTTCTCTCATAGTATATCATCACATTGACTCTTTTCTATGAAAGTACACCATCACAGTGACTCTTTTCTCTGATAGTGCATCATCACATTGACTCTTTTCTCTTATAGTACATCATCACAGTGACTTTTTTCTGATGGTACATCATTAGTGACTCTTTTCTCTGAAAGTACATCATCACAGTAACTCTTTTCTCTAGTAGTACATCATCACAGTGACTCTCTTCTCTGATAGTACATCATCACAGTGACTTTTCTCTGATAGTACATCATCACAGTGACTTTTCTCTGATGGTACATCATCATAGTGACACTTTTCTCTGATGGTACATCTTCATAGTGACACTTTTCTCTGATGGTACATCATAACAGTGACTCTTTTCTCTGATGGTACATCATCACAGTGACTCTTTTCTTTTTTCTGATATTACGATATACACAAAATATATTCCATCAATTTTTTAAAACAGTTATCTCTACTGCTCCCATTTTGTAGAAGATTTGTAATGCAACAAAATTAAGTATTTTTTTCGTTTAAATTTCATCAGGGGATTTTGTTGAAGGTATCGATAAACAATCAAACGATGCTAGCGCCTCTCCTATAAAAATGAAGCAAAACGAATTACATCGATCTTCTGATTCAATTACTTTGCGGTCAAGAAACACATCCTATTGTCACTTCACTTAACTCGAACAATTGAAAGTTTATTGTAGAGTGTTACAAATACTTTTGAAAGAAATAGGTAATGTAGCTATGAAGTTTTTCAAGCCCATATGAAGTTATCTTCATATGGGATTGAAAAACATTGATCATAATTATTGTTTTTTTATTTCATTTATATTATGTACCTTCTTTTTCGTCAATAAAGTTATTATTATAGCTATTTAGAGCTATTATTATTGTTAGTTGAAAACTTCAATTACTTTGATTGAACTGAATAAACACTTTCGTGTTTTTGATATGAGGATTGAGGATCCATTCGAAACTGACACGTTAATTAAGCAATAAATCATTCATGAACGAGTAAATCAACATAGAAAACTCAGTTGTTTATTTAACAGTTATTGTGAGATTCACGAGTTTAATAATTATTTTTCATCGTGGGAATGTAGCAGCGTCCATTGGTTTATCGTTGGAAAAATTTAAGATAATTCTTTCGTTTCATTTAAATAACATTGGGAGGATATTTTAAGTATAATTTGGATGTAACCGAAGATTGGTGTATAACATAACTTCAATAAAGTTTTGATAAAATATTATTTATCAGTAATCTCTTTATTCTTGATTTATAAAAACAGCAAATTTTCAATAAAAATCAAATTTCAATTGTATTTGAAACAAAACCAAATTTGCGAAGCTTACTATTTACAGTGAAGTGACCTTAATAAAGCTTACAAAAATAGTCGATGTTTTCATTTGAAGTCAAAAATAGTGATTCTCACCCCAAAGCCGCTTGGAATCACGAATATTTTTGTGATTTTGACTGCTGCAGCTACTTCCGAATCATTAGATCGAATCATGATTTGAATACACTTGCCACTCTACAAAAATCACAAACAAATTGGGAATAGGAAAAGTGTACACTGTACGGTTTACTCATTGCTATTCATTTTCAGTGATTTGATTTAGCAAATGATTATTAAAATGAATCTCTCGAGTTAAATAATTAATTTCATCCAGATTCAAATAAAAAAAAAATAACTGGATTTTTTTTTCAATTTAATTAATTAGTTTTTTATTTTAGTAGGGGCTTGACGTCTGTTAAGGATTGGAAGAAGCTGTCACTAAAGAATTTGACTCCATGAACACTGTCACCTATCTCCGACAGTGACAATGCTCATTGATGATTAGCATAACCTTAGGGTCTAGTGTTATTCTCTAAAACTTCAAGTGACGTTAATTAATAATTGGTGAATATGGTGAAAATGAATAAAACAATACATGATCTAATTAAATTAAAACAGCTTGGGGCATAAGGGACGCCGATCCCCTTCTCTTTCCTTCACCAGACAGTTTCAAAATAGATATCATTTAACTTTTTTCCTGTCCTATATCTCACTCTTACATCCTAATTTGCATATTCCTTTCCACACATTACATTAATTTTCGCTGAAAGTAAGTTTCCAGTTCACATTATAAATTCTTAAATAATCTTACACTGACATCTCAGTAAACCCATTTGATTAGTTCATTTTCTAACTCGTTAGGTAGTATATTTCTTTAGGAATATCAGACACTCGATGCTATACATAATCTATGACATAAGCTAATGAGATTCACCATCGAATGCATAAAAGTTGATATTACGTCTAGTTATGGCACGTGTCGGCTAACAAGAAATTGAGAAAGTTATAAGGGGAAATCAGAGATTTGAATATTATAATACTTAATCTCCAATGGCCACAATAACGCTTTATTTATGTGTTGTTGAATGATTGTAAAGGAAAGTGGTCTTCCTATTTATAGAACAAGAAATACATTATAGAAAAGTCATAAAACAGGAACTTCAACAAAGAACTAGTTAAGGAACAAGAAATACATTAAAAAACTTAGACATAAAAAATAAAATATTAAGAACTAGATGACGGGCACTTGATGAGCGTAAACCTTCGTCGACTTTCAAAATCACCTTTACCATCCAATTACCCTTTAGTTATGAAAATCATTGACCTTTGACCCGTTAGCTAACCAAAATTTGATATACTGGTTCCTGGATAACGAAATCGTCTTATCAAATTTCAGGAAATTTGGTTGAATGCTCTTTGAGTTATTGAGTTATAAATGGATTTGTCCTTTAACTTTGACCCGATCGTTCACAAAATCCAATCAAACAGTTCCTGTATACTGACCAGTTGTGCCACCTAATTTCAAGCAATTTGGTAGAAAACACTTTTTGAGTTATGCGAAGAACAAGTTTGATAATAAACATATGTGGATTGAAACAGGTAACTCGTAGCAATTTAAAGAACATGAAATATATTAAGCAACAAGGACAATGTACAACTGTCATTTGATTTTGACCTTTTCATGATCTTGACCTAAATCAGATCAAATGGTTCCTGGATAATGACCATTTGTCCCACCAAATTTCAGGTCTTTTGACTGAATATTTTCTGATTTACAAATGACCTTAACCTTGACATTTGACCCGATCGCTCCAAATATCCAATCAAATGGTTCCTAGATAATGACCAATAATTGTCCTCTCAAATATCGAGTAAATTGTAAGAATAGTTTTTGAGTTATAGATAATCTTGACCTTGACCTTTGACACGATCGTTCCAAAAATCCAATCAAATGGTTTCTAGATGATGACTCCTCTCAAATTTGGTGCTCAACTGCCAGTGTGTCCTAGTTATAGAACGACTATAATAATTTCGGGTCTAAGAAAAAATCCCCCGGCAGAAAAATCTACCGAGGAAAAAATCCCCCCGAAAAAATCTCCCGAGGAAAAAATCCCCCCGGAAAAAATCTCCCCGGAAGAATCCCCCGGAAAGCATCAAACGAAGAAAGAATATCCTCAAGTCAACTATCGAATATGTAATGAATAAAGCCTTCCACAATTTTCCTAATATACCCATAAAAAGAGGAAAAAGATAATATCAGAAAAAAAGCATGTACTTATAGTTTCAGAGTACAACAGTTTGAATAAACAAATATAATTTTTTTTAGACTGTATCAATCTAACGTTACATAATCTGAAATTTGTAAATAGGCTGTACAAAACTGAAAGTTAAAATTGTATGTTATAGCCTTAATATAACTTATAAATGAACTATATTCGTCATGTTTTTCTACAACATTGCGCCAATGCGCAGTCTATTAAAAATTCTTGATATTTGCGATTCCTCATAGGAGTGTTACTAGCACTTAGGTTGCTCTTTGCAAAATTCCTGTAATGATTGTTTTATTGCAAAAGACTTTGACGTAGAAGATTCACCCATTTAATATCAAATTACAGTCAATTATACCTTTTGTGATTGTGACATTTAATTAACCATACATACATGTAACATAATAAATATAATATACACACAACTATAGAGTGATGGTAAATGATTAAAACTAGCGACATACAGTATAACTATCAATAGACAAATAAGGCACAGAAATGTTTAAACGATGCCATTCAGTTAATATGTATTACCACTGGAATAAACGAGTTAAGGAATCATTTTTACTTAGTATACAAAACAGAAACATTGTTAAATGAAGACAAATTGATTAAAAAAAAATATATGAAATACATTATTATATAAATATTACAGTAAATAAGCAAATACAAGAAAAAAATATAACTTTACTTAGAAAATACTATGAGATGAAACAAAGAAATTATTGTCTTAGTGACACAGTGTAATTTCTTTGTTAAGACAAAGCATTTCTACATTATCAGTTCATAACGGGTTTAGTGTCTAATTAAAAAAAATTTGTTTATAATTTGAGAATTGATCAAGCCTTCAAGCTTAATATTAATTTGAACTCAATATAAAACAAATCCGACCAATGTTTGTGAAATATTTAGAATTTTCAACACAACATCTAAGATTATCAAACTGATATTACCTACCTAATTCTCTGACAATTTCACTCGATCGAATTTGATTGGATATTAATTAATAATACTTTTACATATAAATGAAAATTGTAAAAATGAAAGTGTTAATGATACGGAGAATAAAATTGTAAATGTAATAAATATTGAACATTTATAATATACAGGCAGGCCTCGCTTTAAGTACAACTCACTTTAACAAAAATTTTACTTATTTCCAGTCATGATTCGAAATAAGAACCGTTCGTAGACATAGAAAACGGAGACAATTTTCTGTGATTATATCACGGTAACTAAAAAAACAACAATATTATAATCCAGATAAGGTTATTAGAAGCAATTGGTTCAGAAATTCAACATGTCCTATTTTAGGGTTAGTTCCGTGTTATTGCACGGTTCCATATTTTCGAACACGTGAAAATCTTTATATAATAATCATTATTTAACTTTTATTTCAATTGGTATCCATGATACAAAATTAAAATAGAAGTTAAATAAAAATTATAATATTTCCTTTTCTGACGTGTCCGAAATTGTAGAACCAACCAATAATTGGAACTTAGTACCCTAATACCAAATATATTTCATACAGCATAAAATTGCAGTTTGTTAAATGTAGCACAATAATTATAGAAATATAAGTATCTATTAATTACTCCCCTATACTGAGTGAGAGTTAAGCTATGGATGGATTTTAAAACATTTAATAAATGAACGAATTTAAACTTTTTCATCACAGTCACAAACAATGAAAGACTGCATATTATTATTAATATGCTTATATACTATACTCTAATAACCAATTTTCTTTCTATAACTCATAGAAAATGAGACATATAATCGAGGAGGGACAATTATAACTTTCTTGTTACTTTTATTCGCTTTAGTTACCGTTTGGTAACTAAACTGAGTCGTGATTTGGTAACTAAATTTGGGGATGCCTGTACAAGATATAAACTATAAATAATATAAATATGTAATATCCTGTATGAATATATATGTATACGTGTCTTAACAAATAAATTAAAAATGGTCTTTATAATTTCTTTGTGAGTATTGAAGTTTGGCTTAGTGTGTGTTTAATAAAGTATCTTCGTTGATATACTATGTTCCTTTGAAAATTAAGTATTCCAATATCTATGTATATACTTAGGTTATAACTTTAAAAACAAATGTCCCCTTAATCCCTTAACGAAGGGCTAACGCCATTTTTATAAATTAAAATGTTCTTAGAATGTGTTTATAACCAAATAGTATTTAAGAAAAGTCAAGCTATACATAAATTTTAAATAAATGACTGGCAGTTTTCCACCTGGCAGTTTTCCGCTTTGGAATTTTTCCGCCTGGCAGTTTTCCGAGTACCTATAGGGTACCTATACTATAATTTGTATTGAACAATAAATTTAATTGAAATCAATAATTGTATCAATTTGCATCCCAAGACAACAGTTCAATTTATTCAATTTAATTAAAATAGTTCAAGCTTACGAAAAACATTCGAGAGAAACAATAATTAAACCTTTTTGTTAGAAAGATCAATTGAATCAGGGGAAAATCTCAGGGGATTTCCATTTCTCAAAAAAAGGAACAAAAGTTGTCAACATTGGTAGAAAAGAGATGCAAGGTTTGTAATACTAGGGATTATTTAAGATTACTTCATCATTCTTTATAATGTAATATTTAATATTATATCAATTTTATATAATATAAAGAAAATATATTCTTAAAATAAATGTAGCTATTGAAAAGAAAATAAAGTAAAGAATCTAATTACCACTTATATTATTTTCCAAGAGTTTAATCACGCTACCGCAAGATCTATTATATATCTCTGAGTAAAGGATCTATTGAGCCATAGACAGTTACCCACAGAAGATTGATATATCTTTTCAGTCTACGTGTGTTTCTATTTACTCATAATGTAGTCGAGTAGATAGTATTTCACTGTTCATTATAAATACATGCTTATTAGTAAACTAAACATTATTTTAAAGACATAATAGAATAACAAAGGTAACAGTTTTATGAAAATTTCTCAATAATAAGGAGGAAACAATGCCCAAATGACCAATTTGGATAATTATAATAATTATAATACCTACAATACCTAAAATACATACTTATATAATACCTACAATACCTAAAATACATACTTATATAATACCTACAATACCTAAAATACATACTTATATAATACCTACAATACCTAAAATACATACTTATATAATACCTACAATACCTACTTGCCAAATGTTTCTAATTATTTTTCATGTATTCAATTTGCAGATGACACCACTCTCTCTGTGTCAGGCCCCTCTTATTCTGATCTTGTAAACTTAGCCAATAGGGAATTAATTCTATTTGAACAATGGACAAATAGATTGTCTATCAATGCTTCTAAGACGCAACCAATTTTATTCACCAATTTGAACATCACTAATCAAAATAATCAACTTTTATTAAATCAAACTGTCATTGACTGTGTTCTTTCTTTTATGTTCTTGGGTATGAAATTAGATAGAAATTTAAAATTTGATACATATATTTCTTATATAACTGGTAAAGTCTCTAAATCAATAGGTATTCTTTCTAAATTGAAAATTTTTCTTCCATGTGATAGTCTTCGTAAATTGTATTATTCATTTGTGTATCCTTATATTTATTATTGGAATCTAATCTGGGGAGGTACAAACGTTTGTCATCTTCAGTCTCTTAATGTAATGCAGAAGAAGGTAATCCGGTTGATTCATGGTAGTGATCATCTGGCACACAGCGAGCTTCTATTTAAAGCAAGTACGATACTAAAATTATGCGATGTACACAAATTTTTATTGTGCCAACATGTCTTCAAGGTCCAGCATTCTCATTTATCTCCTGCCCAAACCAGCATAACACAAGGAATCGACATCGATATGTGCCCAGCAATAGAAATTTGTGTTTAACAAGAAGGTCACCTTTGTATAATGGTACCTTAATTTTTAATAGTTTGCCTGATGAAATCAAAGATAGTAACAGTATACCATTATTTAAAAGATCCCTTAATTAATAACTATTTTATTGAAACTTACTCTTAATAAATCTTGTCATTTTGTATGTGGTCAAACTCTTTTTAATGTGTATTGTAGGGATGTTGTTTCTGTTGTACATTTTTATTCCTCTCCTGCTAGATGAGTTTTGTTTGTTTATGTTTATTTTTTTTTCTTCAACCTGTACTTATATATGCTTTATTCCAATGGCAAGTAGTTTAATCATTTTATTTGATATGTGTTTTGCCCGAAAATTAATTTTTACTTATAAAAGGGCTTGAATCCATGTATAAATTTTCTTTTATACTCTTTTTCAATAAATATTTTCATTTTCATATAATACCTACAATACCTATTTATATAATACCTACAATACCTATTTATATAATACCTACAATACCTCATTAAATAATACCTACAATACCTTAATAAATAATACCTACAATACCTTATTGAATAATACCTATACATCAGTAATTATTATTGTTGATCATCCACCTTAGATGACACTCAAAAACGTAATTGAAATTAATCAAAAAAAATTAAATCACAAATATTTCGTCGGACATTATCGATATAAAACCTATAGATAATGTCTTAAATCATAATATCTTACGATAATATACGAACAATGAATAAACGATTAGAAGATTATATATTTCCCGACTGGCTGTGACATTAATTGCAATCTATTCGTCTTTCGAACTAACGTATGCAATATGCACACTTCAATTACACCAATTATAATTTCAATTATAAATGAAATATTCCTTCATTCGCCTTCAATAATATTTATTTATGAGTAGGGCATACGCATATACTTATTAGATTCGCGTATGCAATTATAAATATGCATTTGCATTTCATTTATAAATATGCATATGCGTTTACCAATAAGCATTTTATTTATAAATATGCATATACTTTTATCAATATGTATTTGCTTATATTATGAATTATTATGCATTTATTAGTCATGCTCAAAATTTGAAATGTCAAGTACTTTAAAAAGACTCAATTGTTTCAGACAATGACATTACATTGTTAGCACTATAGGATACTATATTAGTGAAAGGTATTTTCATGGTTACCAGTTATTTAATAACAGCAACTAGGTACATACTGGCCACCTGTGTGTATAATCTATTACTATTATTATCTTGCTATTTATTTATATTACTGTAGGTGTTGCATTTAGCTTTATGGCGTAATAGTTAATTATATTCTATAATTTTCGAACAAAAACTTCAAACTAAATTCATCAGGAAAATTAAACGATAGAACACCTAGAGGAATATATCAAATAAATTAGGGTGTTTGTTCAACCTCCTACCGGATATAAACAGCTAGAAGTGCATATATTGCCTTTCCTTTCAAATGCATAATGCATATGCCTTTTCTTATATGCATTATCTTTAAGTGCATATGTTTTATCTGCAAAACGTATGCGTTTTCTCAAAAGCATATGTGTTTTCTCATATGCATATATGTTTTCTCAAATGCATATGCGTTTTTATTAAAAATGTTTAGCGTTTTCTCAAAAAGCATAAAACCTGTTGCATATGCACTGATGCAGTATATTTCCCAGTGTATATACTGCATATTTGGAAATGCATATTGTCACAACCCTACTTATGTACCTCTAGACTCAAGTTCAATAAAAATAAAACTCCTCGGGTGCTTGACTATGAATATGTGCTTGACGAACATTTATTTATAATTATTGATCTAAAATCATACGTATGAAAAAAGACGCTTAATGATATAATATATAATAGATGACAGAAAATATTATTGATAATAATTATAGCAAATAAGAAATCATACCCATTTATTAACTTTTCTAAATAATTGGTAAGTATTATATCATTAAAATTTCTTATGATCCAAGATATAAATCATTTAAAAACCAGTTGATCAAATCTTTATAGCACTATAAAAGGTATATTTTTTTATCTTTTAATCAGGCTTCCGATGCAATTGAGTTTTTCAAATGTTCGAGATAATTTACCTCTTTCATTCCTAATCTGATGACACAATGAAGGGGGGACAAAAATCCACACGATAAAATCCCTAGCGCTAAAAGCCAATACGACAAAAGCCCACACCGACAAAAGCCAACACCGACAAAACCCCAAACCGACACAAGCCTACACAGAAAAAAACCCAAACCGACAAAAGGGCACACCGACAAATATTTATCAGTTGTTTGGTGCATAATACAAATTTACAATGATTCCGTAGAAAGAAAACTGTTAAATTTTTATCTTCCTTCATTCCAACTTTTCATATATTGATTATTTATATTGCTGGAATACTATTTTTGTTTTTGTCGGTGTGGGCTTTTTTCGGTGTTGGCTTTTGTCGGTGTGGGCTTTTGTCGATGTGGGCTTTTGTCGGTGTGGGCTTTTGTCGGCGTGGGTTTTTGACGCTAGGAATTTTGTCGTGTGGGCTTTTGTCAGGTCCCTGGCACAATCCCGTTTGATAATAGGAGCAGCTTCGAGGCAGCGGTCAGGCCAATCTGAGTAGTCATCCCGGCAGTCAGGGAGCATCGAGAACGCAGCGCGGCAGCCAAACTCACCGCTTTAGGAGCTAATTCCACTCTGTCGTAACTGCGCAGAACTACTCTGGGCGCTTCCTAACTGCTGATGCGCAGCCATAAGCAACAACTGCTAAATTAGTACTATAATATTGCAGTCGTGGCTACAGGCTGCGCTTCCGCATTTAGACAGCGCGCCAGGTAGATGGGAACTCGTCCACGGACATTTCGTCCACGGACAATTCGTCCACGATCATTTCGTCCAACGGACATTTCGTCCAACGGACATTTCGTCCAACGGACATTTCGTTTTACGGACATTTCATCCAACGGACATTTCGTCCACGGACATTTCGTCCACGGACATTTCGTCCTCGAATTGCTTTATTTTGTATTATATTCATTATGTGTATATATTTTATATATTATCTATATATATATTCTGCAACATAAAAGTAGAAAACACCATTTTTTGATGGTAATTAGAAATTTACGGTATTTTCCTAAATTCTTATTGCAATCTTTTTATCCTGTTGCTGGCTGGCATCAGTAAAATAATGAAACTGAATACTTTTTAATGATATACATTATACAGGCAGGCCCTGCTTTTATTACACCCGAGTCTTATAAAATCTGTAATAATTACCTGACATGTCTCGATGTTATTACAGTACCTACATAAATATAGAAAACGGGAAAATGGAGACATTTTTTGTAGAGTTTATTTCACAGTAACTACAATAATCATCAATATTAGTATTCAGTTTAGGTAATTAGATGCAACATTGGTTCAGAAATTAGTATTTTATAGCAGAATATTTTTAACAGTGACTAACTAAATTACATACATAATAATATGCATGATATAAAAGAATTAACTAGATATTTTTACTTTTTAGTGTTACGTTTAATAATTTAAACGTGATATTGGGCTGTTTCATATTTTCGACTTAAACATATATAATAATTATTATTTACCTCTATTGTAATTGTTTCAATTATTACGTATCCATACATTTATTCTTGTTAGTACTCTGTTATTTCAGTTCGATATTTTAAATACTCATTACTCATTGATTAATGCAAAATATTAAACGAAGTAAATTTAAAGATGCAGTCAAACCTTGTAGCATATCTAATTTTATAACTGCACGGCTTAAGGCACTATTATATTATTGTATATTTACACCTGGCTAATGATGAAATAGCAAAAAATAATAAAAAATATATTCCGTAAACACTTAAAAATACAAAATAAAGCAATTCATGGATGAATTGTCCGTGGACGAAATGTCCGTTGGACGAAATGTCTGTTGGACGAAATGTCCGTTGGACGAAATGTCCGTTGGACGAAATGTCCGTTGGACGAAATGTCCGTTGGACGAAATGTCAGTTGGACGAAATGTCCGTTGGACAAAATGTCCGTTGGACGAAATGTCCGTTGGACGAAATGTCCGTTGGACGAATTGTCCATGGACGAAATGTCCGTGGATGAGATGTCCTAGACCCATGGGAACAGGTTCCTTGAGTAGTTTGGCGCAGTTATGACGGAGTGGAATTAGCCCCTAAAGCGGTCAGTTTGGCTCCGACACTGCGCTCTCCCTTCTCCTTAATTGGCATGGTGATTACTCCGATCGGCTGAACCATTGCCTCAACCCTGTTCCTATTTTCAATTTGGATGCTATTAAAAAAACGGCGTTTGAAATGTGTTTTCCATCCAAATAGCCTTTGGACTGCATCAACCAAATATTATTACTAGCTGCTTACATTTAATCATGATTTAAAGAATAAAAACTCTATTGGCATTAATTTTAAGTTTGAAAAATAAGTTGTCAATCTAGTAAACTCCATTGTGTACAGAGTTTGATTAATATATTTTCTTGAAATGAATAAAAAAAAAACGAAATAAGTCTCTTCAGCCTATGAAGCAGGCATCTATCTAGCAAGCAAGCAACCCCCCCCCCCTCTCACCCCCACACACACCTAAATATATTCGTATTAATAAAATATAGTATTATTTAATTTTCGGCCAATAAAACTGAATTAAGCTATTTATATCAACCAGGGGATTTTTGCACCGGGGATTTTTGTCCGGGCTTTTTTGACCGTAGGTTCTTTTTCTGCTCGGAAGTTTTTTGTCCTGTCACCATTATGATGATATAAAAAGACTTAAATTCTATCCTCTTCTGAAATCGGAGCTTATCAGAATTGATTATATAAAAATAAATATCTCAAAAAGGAAAGATCACATATTAGTATGAATTCCACCTACCATAATAAAATCTCTGAGTATTTTATAATTCTGGATTTAAAATTAGAGACGTCTGAACATCAATACTCTTTGATGATCATTTTTAAATTATAAACATGTGCTCTATTTTCAGGTTTCTGAATGAGTTCATCAATTTGTTTACAACGAATCATTGTGGGACGTTTTGACGAGGGAATAATTTTATCAAATAAATTCTTGAACAAAATAAGACATTTTCGATTGTTAAGTTATTTATGGGAAGAGATAAATTGAAATACATTTATTTCCGTTTTTACATTTGTCATTGTGACACACTGTTATTTTTGTCTTTTAATAAAATATAAAGTAGGAAAGATTCAATTCAGTGTTCGCCAATAATTTGTATCTTGTAGATCATTCAATTTCAGGCGGAAATCTTTAAAGTAAATAAAGTTCAATACATTTATTCGCGAAATATGATATAACATTTATTTCTCAAAGTTGTCTCTCTTCGATAATTGCTTACAATAGGGACCGACAATTGGGACAATGCAATTGGACCAAACAATTGGACCCTGACAATTGGCCCCCCGAGACAAATGGGCCACCGACAATGGGACCAAGGTAATTGTGGCCCCCAAAAAATTGGGCCCGTCGCCAATTGTGCCAAAGATAATTGGGTCTAGGATAATTTGGTGCAGGACAGTTTCAAATAATCTAATTTCGAATAATTTCGATGTAGCTAAAATACGTGAACGGACAATTGCCACCCGTGGACAATTGCCACCCCAGGACAATTGCCACCCAGACAATTGCAACATAAATAATTATTATAAGGCCTCTTAACTTATAAGATAGTGATAAATAAGCATAGTAATTTTATTCGATTATTTATTGATTATTTACATTTTTTAAATACAAATTTCTTCATTCATCATTTATTGATATTTTATAAAATTTATTATTCCAATTGGTGATATAATAAATTATACATATATTGTTTTTATACGATTTATTTCCATCATCAACTACATTTATATTAAACAATTCATCATTTCCATTATAAATTTAATATTTCATCTTTTATCACCACTATCATTATTAAGCAAATATTTATTATTATTTGAAATCAGTTTCTCAAATTATGTACATATTATAAATTTTTTAAACTCCATTTACTTTTTTCATTATGAATTTTCAAACTATTCTTTCCGTTCTAGTGACTGGTTATGTACTATGACACCTGTTACTAGTACTTTACTGTAAAAATATGTTAGATTAAAGTTATCAATATATTCAACATCATTGATTATTGATCAACTGTTGATAAAATTCTTTATTGTCTCACCCAGTAAAGTTCTATATATATTACTAATTGATAATGGACAAACAATAAGTATTTAAATTACTATACTACTTAGGTGAGAAAATTTTCAATTGAAGAGTCCTGCAAATAATAATTAGGGTGGTAACAATATGCTTTCATAATCATAGATCCTAAAAACATTATAACCGGAGAGGATTGAACACTATTGTTTCATTTTAATCCACCAGTATATAAAATTCAATAGAATTCTATGTTATTCTTAATATCTCTAATAATTAACATTAGGGTGGCAATTGTCCGGGTGGCAATAGTCCGGGTGGCAATTGTCCGGGTGGCAATAGTCCGGGTGGCAATTGTCCGGGTGGCAATTGCCCTAGCACCCTAAAATATCATGTTTTTTATAATCAAACATTGGGAAAAATATGAACAAAAAAATTGATCAATTAATATTTAAATTGAATAGCTGGAATTTTTCAGCAATGCAAAACTTGGGCAATAGTTATCAAATACATTGTTGTTTGTTTTGGAGTGTATATGGCAATACTAGATTTATTTTGTTTGTCCTTTTTACGTTGTGTGACACCTTCTCTTTGTTTGAATTCTTTTATTTTGGGTTAATTCTTCTTTCTTCATTTTTGAAACGACTAATTTCCAAAAAAATAGGATGCTCTTTCTTGAACATTCCAAAATTCAACTGCATATAACGGGTTTTTCGCGTTGGTTTCGTCTTATAGGCTTTGTTAAAATGTATGAAAGCTTCAAAGTAGGTAAAAAATTCAATTGGTATCATCGCATAAATCTTCATTAAGGCCTACAGAATTTTCAGATGTTAAGAACGCAAAGGCTCCAAACATTTTATCTAAGGTTTGATTAACAAAATTATTACTCTTATATCAATATTAATATTTCATTAATTATTAATTAATCATGAATTGTGCTGTTCAACAAACTTAATAGATGCAACAAAGTACATTAACTATGTACTACATCCTACATAAATTGAACTACGTTAATTGAAAACATATATCATAAAAATTTGTTCCATTTAAATTAATTATTTTGGGTTTAATGACGAATTTTCCGTGTACGCATGTTCCGTGGACGAATTTTCCGCGGACTAATTTTCTGTTCGCGCTCTACATATATCTCTGTTTTTTTACATTTATTGCGCATAATTTTGAAAATAACAAATAATTTTGCAAATTGGAGCTATGCAATAAATGAATACATTTTAATTCACATTCATGTCCAATATGTTTCCAAGTAATTACATGAATCTCACTCTCTAACTATCCCATCAATGAGCCAATATATCTTTGGAGTTTTGTGCATGACTAAGTAATGGTTTGTCTATGCACGCTTTACGCTATGAACAAAAACAAAACAACAGCTTGTTAGAGCACCTGCTCAATTAAATTGATTTGATGAATAATAATTAAAGCTCTCAACTAGAGAAAATGTCATTGTATACCGTAAACAGAATCCAATTATTATTCCTTTGTTTTTACGTAATTGATTTGAAATAGATAAACAGTTTGTATAATATTTAAAGGCATTTGTATATAATACTAACTGATGGTTGAATAAAACTGAACTCTCACTTATCCATCAATTTCAATCTAGTTTCTACAAATACTAAAATACCAATTTTGAATCCTCAAGATGTTCTAAGAACCATTACAACTTAATCCCTCTTCCTCAAGTATCTATTACTGTGATATGCACAGATGGAGTACTTTGTTTACAATCTAGAGAACACAATAACAATTAACATCTTACCGGACAGGTGTAAATGTAATACTGAGACAAACGTACCCTTCCCTCTTCAAGAGATTCGTTAGTTATAATAAAAAGATTAGTTACAGCCTGAAATATAATTTTTCATTTTAAAATAGGAACATTAATTAGTGAGGATGATTTGCAGTTTTCGAAATGCATTTGAATAATTTTCTGTTTTATTTTTTTCAGTACATAATCATGAATAGGTGGGATTTTTTTCTGTTCATACATCATTCTATAGTCAAAAGTATAAAATTTTCTAATATCAATCATGTCAAATATATGTATGCTTATAATTAAAAAACAACTGAAGTTACAATTTTCTTATAGTTTTCTCTGAATTATAGTACTAATTCAAGTAACCAGGATAATTCTTTATCATCTATCGTTACACAAATTCAATGCGAAAGAAATAATTCATTTACCGAATTCATAACTAAACAAATATCACAATTCATATCCATACTTTATCAAATTAGTTTCAAGATCGATCATAAATCCACAGTAGATGGCTACTTAAAGTCCTTTTTAATTAGCCAGCGTAGCCAACTTCAGAACACTGTGAACTTTTTCTCTTTAAAAGTTCTTACCCTCGCTTCATATGCTTCGCATTGTGCGTAGACGCTTTTAAGTAAAGCACACATGAAATTATTTCACCATAATGGAAAATTTCACTAATACAAGATTTATGAATCAATGAAAGCCATAGACTTAAATAAATTATGAGGCAGCAGTAGAGATTATTGCTAACCCGATTGAAAATAGCAGCAGGTTCAATGCAGCGGTTCAGCCGATCGGGGTAGTCACCAAGGCAGTCAAGGAGCAGCATGAGCGAAGAGCGGGAGCCAATTAACTGACCGCTTCGGAAGCTGATTCTACTCTGGCATAACTGCGTAGAACTGCTTTGGGCACCTGCTCCTTTTTGCATAGAGCGCTGCCTTATTGCGAACACAGAGCCCTTAGCCAAAAATGCTATATTAGTAATATAATATTACAGTCGTGGCTAGGGGCTGCGCATCGTCAGTTAGGCAGCACTTTAGGCAAAGAGGTGCAGGTGCCCAGAGTAGTTCGGTGATGTTAGGCCGGAGTAACTGCTCAGTGCAGTGACGCCGGATTATTTATCAAAACGATAATCTAGATGTAACCCGACACATTAAAATATCAATCATACACATTGTTAATTTGATGTCTTCAATTTATGATTAATAAAAATGGAAACATTGATTATTATACATACTACTTTAATTGTTAAATAAAATTTATAAGTTAGAAATTAGATAAATAAGGAGATATTCAAATTTATATTTAATGATCAATAGAATTTTAATAGTTGATTTATTTTTCATTATTTTAAAATAACCCTACCAAAAAATACCAATCAAACCCATTCGAAAAGAAAATAAGCAAGGACCAATAATTTGGTACCCACACACTACACAACTCACCCCCAAACACACAAAGTTGCACCAATAATTTACAATAATTGATATTTAGATAAGATTAGTTTAAATATGTCGTAAGTTTCAAAT
>CANNZV010002234.1:0-107829 GCA_947561585.1 Caprella mutica
AGATGAATTTCTAAGCATAATCAGAGCATCCAACGCAACTGGACTCATGGCATCCCTTGATGTAGAGAGTCTATTTACCAATGTACCTGTTGAAACGACAATAGAAATAATTCTACAAAACGCATACCACCATCCATCTCTATCTCCGCCATCATTCCCGAAAAACATCATGAAAAACCTTCTTCTTACCTGCACTACCCAAACCCCTTTTCGACACGTCAATGGCGATATATACATGCAGATCGAAGGAGTCAGCATGGGTTCGCCTTTAGGCCCACTCATGGCAAACTTCTATATGGCCAACCTGGAGAACAACATGCTACATAATCTTAACAGCAACCACAAACCTCTAATTTACTGCAGATATGTAGACGACATCTATCTACTTGTCCAACATGCCGGCATCCTCGACAACCTCAAATCAATATTCGAATCAAATTCCGTCCTCGACTTCACTTATGAAATAGAAACAAATAAAAAACTAACCTTCCTCGACGTCAATATCCTCAAAATCAACAATCGATTCCACACCTCAGTCTATATAAAACCTACCAACTCCGGAGATCTAATTAATTTCAAAAGCATTGCCCCTGACAGATACAAAACTGGTGTAATAAAAACTATGATCCATCGAGCACACAAAATATCAAGCAGCAGAGAATCCTTCAACTCAGAAATAAACAGACTAAAACAATTATTTGTCAATAATAATTTCCCGTTGTCTGTCATCGACTCGCATTTAGAACGTTTCTTAGACAAGACTATAGCCCCACAAACCGAAATGTTACCACAAGATTCCATCCGTTTTTACTACAGAAATCAAATGAGCAACCAATATAAGCAAGAAGAAAAGAATCTACGCAAAATAGTAACTGAACACATCAAACCAAAAAATGATAAAATAATTAACCTACTTATTTACTACAAAAACAGGAAACTCTCCCACCTTCTAATCAGGAATAACATCCACAAAGACCAAACCAATAGTCATGTGGTGTATAAGCACGTATGCGACCAGGAGGGGTGTCAACCCCCCCAATTCTACGTTGGTTATACAACCACAACCCTCAAACAACGTCTCTTGGCACATACACAAAAGGGCAGCATCAAAGACCACAACCAAAATCTCCATAATAGAAAAATCAAGACCATAGACCTAACCAATTCTACAACCGTTATCCATCGATCAACAGACAGAAACGAACTCATCATAGCCGAAGCACTCATGATCAAATCTCAAAAACCTACCATCAATAACCAACGAGAAGGAGAGGTACGGATACTCCAAATATTTTAGTTCTTCATTATCATTTCTAATCCTTATATCTGTTTTTTTTTTCTCTCTCTCTCTATACTTTATATATCTCAAATCCTCAATTAATATTTTAAATTTGCATAATTATATATTTACCTCTGGAACAATACCCATTTCATTTTAAAAACATATGTATTAGACAGGATTTTCACCAACAAATCAATTGTTATTTATTTTTAGTTTTACTCCATAAACTCTCTAGGCGACGCATCATACTTAAATAACCTGCCAGCATCCACTAAACCTAGTTATTAATTCTGACCAAAAGATTCACTCATTCTTACATTACCTCTTTAAATCCTAACTATATTACCTTCACTTCCCGCATTAATGTTTTTATTTTCACTTTTCATTGTCCCATCAAATTTTAATTAGTGACATGTTAGTTTTCACATAGTCGTTTTGAAATATCAAACTAACATTATTTTTCCATAAAAATTCCATAATTCGTAACATTACATTCAATTTTTTTTAACCAATAATCCTTTCCTTCTCTTGTTAAGTTATACATTTCTTTTTTCCCTTCTGTTTATGTTCATTTAGTCTAACCATCTCTATTACATCAGTCTAAGCATTTATATTTTATTTCTGTTCTTCTTAATTCCAGACTGTCTGTATATATTTTAAATACCTGAAGATGATAAGTCATTTATCGAAACGTTGTGAATTTTTTTTTTTTTAATATTGTGTTTTAATCAATAAAAATAGTTTCATTTAATAATAAGATGGTAATCAAAAATTTAATTTCCTTCTGGCTGTCAAAATGCATACTGAAAATAATATCTCAAGAAAATTTAGTTATATTCAGAAAACTCTAAAAACAAAGTAAAAAATTATCTAAAGTAAAGGCTCATCTACTCTTCAATGAGACATGCTTAAGTATATATATATATATGTATATCTTGCATAATTCCTATTACAGAATAAATTATTCTGATTCAACAAAGAAAGATGTTTGCAAATGTTTGATTTTTCTTTAACTTAGTAGGTACCGATTTATTAAACATTTATTTATTCCATTTGAGAAAATTATATTCGATCTCTCAATAAAGTGACAAAACTTACCCAGATTATTTAAATGCAGAGAAAAACTTAATACAACTTGTTGATAGCTTGACTAAACCAGAAATGAGAATTTGACATTGGTACGTAGGTACTACCTATTATTTCCTATCTATTATCTATTAAGTCATCAGTAATCGTCGACTAATCGATCAGTTCAGATCCTATCTATAATTAAAAGATAATCACACTCGTATCAAAGAAAAAAAAGATGATCCAATCAGAGATAAGAGATGTACAGTCAGAGAAAAGTGTATACGCAATGATTTTTTGACCGATTTACTAATTTCAATTAATTTCCAAAAAGAAATTGTAATGCTTGTAGATTTTAAAAACTTGGTCTGGCTATACACGATGATAAATTTGTAAGTTTCGAAAATGATAGGAAATTCAAAAACTGTGATTTGTTAAATTCAGTTAACGTAATCATTTATTCAAGTCTCATAAGAATTGGTATTCATGGTACCAAAATTTAACCTGATTTCACTATATTACTTAAAGCGTGATAAACCACAAACTGACAGACAAATATTGACAATGAAACTATTTATGAGGGTTGATGTATTATATATAATCTAGTGTACTTTCCCGTTAAGAAAAACGTGTTCTCAATATCCATATTTGTGCAATTTAACTATACACACTTGTGGTTCGTACCTTCAGATACAAATTTCCAGATCTGACAATAGTACTTTTAAAACTTACACTGAATACATACAAATAAAGATAATGAAATTTTATGGGAGAGCCATAATCTTATCCCTAAAATCATTTCTAATAATATCTGAATTAATAAATTCAGGAGAAATGAAACCAACAATGTGTGTTTTAAATTTTAATTTTGTCATGAGATAAGAACTTTCCATCATCGGCTCTTTCCATGAAATCTCAATATGGTAGTTCCACTGTACCACGACCATGAGTTTCTGGTTCTTTTTGCCAAAGTAGTAAGAATTAAACCACATATAATATCATACAAACGATAAATCAAGTTATGAAAAGACAGACATTTTATCGATATATGATTATTCATGGAACGTATCAGTTTATCACAGAAATCTGTAAACTCTTCATCAGGGACATATGTGTCTTTTTCAATCGTAACGTCAAAGTATTTCAAATTTGGACATCTGGGGAACAATTCCTCTACAGACTCTCTCAACAAGGAATATGTAATAGTCAATGTATGCAATACATCAGAAAAAATATAACTGCCATTTTAGAGTATTGAAGAGATATTCGTGAACATCTTAGTTCATGCAAGTACAATTTTCTGTTATTAAATTTTTGTAATTTTTTATCTTCAATGTTACGTGGTAGAAGTAATTCACCAACCAATTCAACTTTTTGTAACTTTTTGCATTCACCTAATTTTTGGAGCAATGGTAAAGTTATTGAGCATTCTAATGCAATTTTTAATAAAATTGATTTTAAGAATTTCAAAATCTTTTCCAATATAATTGTTTCTTTTCCCATAAATTCTATAACGTTCGTGTGAACAAAAGGATGTCAGATTAAATGCGACTACAATCGGCGAATTTTTTCTTTTGCATCCTTATGGAGAAAAGAATGCAATGATATGGGTATAATCAGGCATAGGACCTGGATTGGTATAAGGATAAAAAGTACCTATATAGAAATACTCAATGAGATTGCTCAAACCCATTATTTTTTCCTAATCATTTTTAATATATCGGAAATTTCAATGCTGGTGTTATACTCCCTGTTGTTGGTCTCTCTATGGTTAACATTTCCAAGCGTTTCGAGGAATTGATGTCTTTCATTAATTGTTCTACAAATCTGGTTCTTGCTCTCTCCTCACTGCAATGCTTCTCAATCTCCAACCTCTGTGAAGAAAATAAACTCATTGATCAAATATGTCTTATCAGATTTTTAGTGTTAGATTTTAGTTCCTATTTTCAAATAATCAAACTCTAGCGGTTCATTCCACATATACAATATACAGTGTGTCCGCAAAAAATGTATCCACTGCCTTGAATCTGCATTATTCATCATTTCATGATAATATGCATAATATGTTGGTACTACAGGGTCGTGCAGCTAAGTTGGGACTAACATAATTTTTTTTAAATTTGCTATTTTGAAAAGCAAATAATGATTAAATGTTATTTTTATTTGTATTTATTGGTTAGTTATTGTCTACAGAACAAAATCATTCTATGTGACTACCCTTTGCGTCAATAATTTGGGAGATTCTCGAGCGAAACCGTGAACAACTACTTTTTACATCCTCGGGGTCAAGATTACGAAATGCCCGACGAATGGCGGCCTTCAGAGAGTTGACACTTGAATGTGAAGTTACGTTAGACTCTCCCTCAATGGCGCCAAACAGCCAATAGTCACAAACATTCATATCTGGAGAGCTGCTGGGCCAAATATCCTTCGGGACCATCAAAGGAAGATTCTCCTTCAGGAAATCCTGAACTTTCTTTGCTCCATGCGCGGGCGCAGAGTCTTGAACGAGTATCACTTTGAAGGGGTCGTAGTTCCTACGTATCCACGGCATCAAAACATCTTTCATAATTTTCAAGTTCTCCGCTGTGTTGATTTTAAGGCCCGCTTCGATGAAATGAGGAGGCATCACCTTACCATCACTTGCGACGGCTGCAAAAACCATCACAGAAGCGGGATTTTTGCTCTGCATCACAGGAGCAACTTCTAAACGATCGGAGGCAACTACCCGAGTGTTCATGCGATTTGCAACCTCATCAACAACGAACTTTTTCTCGTCAACAAAAACGCGGACATGTCCTCCTTGGTGTTTCAGATGGTTCAGAAGCTTTGGGCATCTTTCAGCTCTGAGGGCTCTGTAGCAGGTAGTTAGGAGGTTACGGACTCTCCTTACGTATGACTCCATACCAAGGTCTTCATTGACTGCCCAGCTGATGGTGCTACGACTCACGCTGCGCTTTTGTGCCAGTTTTGACATCGGCTGGCTTGGGTCTGACTTCAACGTCCTTTTCAGCCCAGCAAGGAATGTTTTGGTTCTCTTTCGATCATTGCAGGGACTGTGTCGACTTGTCTGAACCTTACCCTCGACATCAAAAGCAGCAACAACTCGATAAACAGTCGATTTCGAATAGCCAGTGCTCTTAATAATGTCTGAAACAGAATTCCCGGCACGTCTCATTTCACATATGGTCGTTCTTCGCGCTAATTCCGCCATATTTTAGAGAAATATGCTAGATCTTAATCTGAAATATTATAGCAAAAGGCTTAAAGATTGTCTGTAAAAAAGAATTTAGTCATAGGTTAGAAATTACGGAAGATATGTGCTGTTAAAGTTAGTCCCAATTTAGCTGCACGACCCTGTATAGATACGTAGATTAATATTGATGAATTATAAATAGTATTTAAAAGATAAACTCGATGGAATTGGATACATTTTTTGCGGACACACTGTACATGTATGTATTTAGATTCAAATATTATGTTCTAAAAAAAGGAGTGCCCTATAACTATAAGAGTCAGTGAGACAGTTAGATTTCAACAGCTTAGTTATACGTTACAACTGAACAAGAGTTTTGTTCTAACTATAATAATTATAGTTAGAAACCTTCAACACAGTTTCCTGCGGTTTGATCCGTTTGAAGCTGTTACATGTTACGTGTTCAAACTATACAGGGTGCGCAAAAAAAAGGAAACCCATTTTCAAATTTGTATATTTTACTAACTATTAAAGCTAGAATATTTTAAAAAACATCGTTTTAGTCCTTAACTATTTCTGTATCTATGTTGAAAATCTCTTAAAGTTCTGACTAAAATTAAACATATTGCAATATTGAAGTGAATTAAAAAAATGGAGAAAAGGGCTTGCGAGAAGATGAAATATATAAAAACAAACTTCACAATATGTATAATTTATTTCTATCCAATAGTAGTAAGAATTGAATGCTTCAATTTTTCATTTAATTATCGACTATCGTTATGATTATTCACTCTTTTAATCATATGAAATGCAGCTTTATCACCAATCACGAAGTCTTCTACAAAAGATGTACATTTCTTTGTATACACCATTTTGCAGAATTTAGACAGTGCGGTAAATAAGTTCTACCAAAGTGAAAATAGGAGCAGGTTCGAGGCAGCGGTTAAGCCGATTGGGATATTCACCACGGCAGCCAGGGAGAAGCGAGAGCACAGGGTGGATTGAGAGGTGAAGAAGTATAAAGAGAAAAAAGTTATTTGGATGATACGATACTTATCATCTTAATTTTCTGTACTAATTTTCGTTTAGAAATACAGTGAAACTCCTGGGTTATGAAGTATTGGTTCCTTCATAACTCAGAGCTACATTCATAACTCAGGTGCACTAGATATTTTCTATGATTGAAATCTAGGAGAAAACTATGGAAAAGTTGTTGACGTATATCGTTTTCTATAAAGAGAAAAAAGTTATTTGGATGATACGATACTTATCATCTTAATTTTCTGTACTAATTTTCGTTTAGAAATACAGTGAAACTCCTGGGTTATGAAGTATTGGTTCCTTCATAACTCAGAGCTACATTCATAACTCAGGTGCACTAGATATTTTCTATGATTGAAATCTAGGAGAAAACTATGGAAAAGTTGTTGACGTATATCGTTTTCTATAATTGAAGCATTGAAGATACTTCACAATTCAGGTGTATTTCATAACTCAGGTACTTCATAACTGGAGTGCATAATTTTGGACTATACGATTAATATTATACTTAATATTTAGGTTAAGATAATAATATTCTTCACATCAAATTAATTCCATGAAATGTTAAGCTTACAAGTGCATTACAATTCACCCAAAATAAAATTATAATATATTGCATGGCAGTTGTCCTCATGGCAAATATCCGCATGGCAGTTGTCCGCATGGCAGTTGTACGTACACCGTTACAACATGCTATCAGATGTTACAACATGCTATAAGATGTTACAACATGCTATCAGATGTTACAACATGCTATAAGATGTTACAACATGCTATAAGATGTTACAACATGCTATAAGATGTTACAACATGCTATAACCTATAAGATGTTACGACATGTTATAAGATTTTACAACATGCTATAAGATGTTACAACATGTTATAAGATGTTACAACATGTTATAAGATGTTACAACATGGTATAAGATGTTACAACATGTTATAAGATGTTACAACATGCTATAAGATGTTACAACATATTATAATATGTTAGAACATGTTATATAAGATGTTACAACATGTTATAAGATGTTACAACATGTTATAAGATGTTACAACATGTTATAAGATGTTACAACATGTTATAAGATGTTACAACATGTTATAAGATGTTACAACATGTTATAAGATGTTACAACATGGTATAAGATGTTACAACATGTTATGAGATGTTACAACATGTTATAAGATGTTACAACATGTTATAAGATGTTACAACATGTTATAAGATGTTACAACATGTTATAAGATGTTACAACATGTTATAAGATGTTACAACATGCTCTAACAAGTCCAAACAGGCTGAAACATGTTCTAACATGTTTGAACTAGTTGAAACATGCTCTAACAAGCTCAAACATGTTTTAACTAGTTCAAACATGTTTTACCTAGTTCAAACATGTTTTAACTAGTTCAAACATGTTTTAGCTAGTTCAAACATGTTCACATGTTTGAAGTCATCGTTCTACCGATATTCATTCAACATTCCACGGATATTCTAAATCACATAAAAATGGTTTAAATTTTTCTCCATCGCAGGTACCAACGTCAACCTCGCTTACAGCATCACTCGTAACGTTATAGACGGTTCCTCTGGTTTGCCAGTGTTTGAGATAGATCCTGACACAGGCGTCATAAGGACGTCAGTGTGTTGTCTGGATAGAGAGAAGGCTCCCGATTACGCCCCCCATATTGTTGCGGAGGATGGAGGTGGATTGAGAGGTGAAGAAGTATAAAGAGAAAAAAGTTATTTGGATGATACGATACTTATCATCTTAATTTTCTGTACTAATTTTCGTTTAGAAATACAGTGAAACTCCTGGGTTATGAAGTATTGGTTCCTTCATAACTCAGAGCTACATTCATAACTCAGGTGCACTAGATATTTTCTATGATTGAAATCTAGGAGAAAACTATGGAAAAGTTGTTGACGTATATCGTTTTCTATAATTGAAGCATTGAAGATACTTCACAATTCAGGTGTATTTCATAACTCAGGTACTTCATAACTGGAGTGCTTCATAACGAAGAACTTCATAACTCAGGAGTTTTACTGTACTCAAATGAGCATTATGTTAAACTATGATGGCCTAAGACTATCAAAATACATTCATTATGTAAAAGAATACAATCTACTCAATAAATGTATAGTCTAAAGGCATCATAGTTTGTAATAATGCTCAGTGGAAATTTTTCATCTAGTATTGGCAAAGAAAATAAGCATCCTGTAATAGGTTCATTGTCTTAACTTGTTACCTAATTGCTTTATATTGAATACTAACTTTTTCTTGATGATTAAAAATTAATCCGGAATATGTCAGATAGTGAATGGAATTTTCATATTGATATTTTTTATTTGTCGTATGTATAAATGTAAATTTATTTTTATAAAGATTTAATAATTCAATTTCATTTGAAATCCTTAACTGAAGTTAAATAGATGATTAAAACATTATTTTAAATATAGCAGGAACTGGTACAGCTTCAATCAGACTCGAAGACATCAATGACAAGTCACCTAAATTCACAAAAGATGAATGGATAACTGAAGTGAAGGAAACTGAGGATTATATTGCAGAAGAACCCATCCTCACAGTTTTTGTACGAGATGGAGACGAAAAGGCCAATATATTTCACTACAAGATCGATGAATCCTCTGGCTTTGGTGCAGATAAATTCACAATACTGAGAAATCCCGACGGTTCAGGTTCACTGAGAATTGTCAAACCACTAGATTACGAAGACCCAATGAAGAAAAATGGTTTCAGATTTAAAATTATGGTGAATGATAAAGGAGAGGACAACGAACAGGATAAAGAACATGTTGCATATTCTTGGGTGACGGTGGAACTTATAAATATAAACGACAACCAACCAGAATTTTAAAAAAATGATGTAGATGCTACAGTAGTGGAGAATATTGAAGTTGGTGAAAGTGTAGCGAGATTCATTGCTACTGATTCTGATTCTGCAAGACACACAAAAATATTTTACATGATTGACGAAACTTCTGATCCGCTAAACCAATTTGCAATAGATAAGTTTGGTGCTGTCACTATTCAAAGGAATCTAGACAGAGAATCTAATGCAGTTCACAGAATTCTAATTTTGGCTAATGACGGCGTAGAACCTGCAAGAACTGGTACAGCTACTTTGAATATCATAGTTGAAGATGTGAATGATATCCCTCCTCAATTCCTCAAAGAATACAGACCTGTTCTTTATGAGAATACGCATCCTGTTAAAATTGTCGAATTATTTGCGACAGACTCTGATACGAGAGGTAATGGCCCTCCTTTCAGTTTCAAAATGGATCCTAATGCATCAGATCAAATCCACGCATCTTTCAGAGTATATGAATACCCTGATAGAGATAATGGTAATGGTATAGCTACCGTACGTTCTTTAAGAACATTTGATCGAGAAATTTATAAGGAATTTTATTTGCCAATTATAATCAGTGATTCAGGTGTTCCTCAAATGTTAGCCACATCCACACTAACTGTTATTATTGGTGACAAAATGATAACAGAATGCGATCAAGTTCAAAAGAAATTTTAGTGAATAACAATTTTAGGAATGTCAATGTAGATAATCCTATTGGTAGAGCCTACGTCTATGACGAGGATGATAAGGAACAAATGGATAAATCTTTTAGCTGGAATTCTTCAATAAATCCTAATTTCACTGTTGATAAGGATTACGGTATGATCAGCATGAAGAGCGGCACTCCTGATTTTAAATATTTCTTTACTATTGAATTAGCCGATCGACGCCTTTCTCAGGTAGGTATTAAGTCTAACATTACTGTAACAGTCAAGAGTTTACCACAAAATGCTATGATCAACTCAGGTTCTGTCAGATTTGATAATATCACCGACAAAGATTTCATTCGAGTCTTTGATCCAATAACTCGAGTAACAACTAAAAGCAAGTTTGAAAAGTTTAGGGAGATAGTCGCTAAAATTATTGAAGTACCTACAGACATCATAGATGTTTTCAGCGTTCAGCTTCATAAAGAGAGGCCTCCCATCACCGATGTTAGATTTTCACTAAACAATCAATTGGATTATGATGTTGTTAAGATTAATGGTCTGATACAACAACAAAAAGAAAAATTGGAACAAGAATTATAAATTAAAATCCTCATGGTAGGAATCAATGAATGCTTAGATGAAAATAACAATTGCAATGGATCTTGCGAAAATGTGTTTACATTATCCTCAGATACGTATCTTGTGGATGCAAATGAAACCGCATTGGTTGGTGTTAAGACTTTAACAAAACCTACATGTACAGGCAATGCTCGAAACTATACACTTGCAGAAACATACAACTCCAATCCATGTTTGAATGGTGGTCGCTACGTCCAAGGTAGATCAAACGTACGTTGCGAGTGTCCAGATATATATAGTGGACCACGATGTCAGATGACCTCTAGGTCATTTATTGATAAAGGATTCGCGTGGTTCCCTTCATTATCTACATGTGATAGTTCTCACATTAGTCTTGAGTTTCTAACGAAATCTTCAGATGGTTTATTATTTTATAACGGACCAATGTCAACTGCTATTGAAGAGCATTCTGATTTCATTGCATCGGAAATTCAAAATGGTAAGCCAAGATTACTGATAGACTTTGGATCTGGTGCTCTTGAACTCATAGTAAACACATCAAAACATCTTAATGACGATAATTGGCATCGTCTGTATGTTTTTTGGGATACCAAGACTGCTAGGCTTGATCTCGACAGATGTGTTGTACAAGAGATAGTCGAAGATGCAGGAGACCTAGAAATGGACATGTCTCTTTGCCAAGCTGTGGGAGAGGTTCCAGGTTCCAGTGAATACCTTAATCTCAATACTCCGTTGCAGCTAGGCGGTTTATCACACGGATTGCCATTTTCTAATCGTTCAGCTTCAGCACTACCACAAGTTGTTCCATTTAATGGTTGTGTTAAAAATTTGATGATTAATAGAGAACATCTCGATTTGGGCAAACCGGCATTGTTTAATAATACCAAAATGGGTTGTCCTGTGATGGAAAAAGCCTGTAGAGATACTAGTTTGATTGCTTCTTGTGGTTTAAATGGCCTCTGTACTGGATCACCCTCCCACCCTGTATGTAAATGTAACGCAGGATGGACTGGTCCTTCTTGTGACGAACCAACAATTCCATCTTTTTTTGGTAGTCAATCGTACGTACGCTACGAACTAGTTGACAAACCTAGACGCTACAATAATGAGTTTCAATTGAGTTTTAGAACATGGCAAGAGAATGGAGAACTCTTCAGAGTCTCTGATCAGCAAAGCCATGAGTATGCTGTTCTTGAAATAAAAAATGGACAACTTGAAATAAAATGGATAATAAATTTGCAGTGATTTGACTTTTACAATACTCATAAAGAAGGCAGTAACATCATGAGCTAATTTGAACTTCAGAAATTCTTTTCATGACTCATGTTAACTCCCACTTTTCGAGTACAGCGTTGCTCACCTGATGTATTTTACTCACTAGGTTGCCTGCAGGACTTCAGGTTAGACGGTAGGCATCTTCCTATGCCACGAGAAATCCAAGGATCCGAAGCAGGCATGGCGACCATGTTCAGGAACTTGGAGACCAATTGTCCTAGTTCCAATACATGTCCTGGTACATGCCTCCATCCTTTCATCTGCATTGACTTATGGATGAACCATGAATGCGGGTGAATAAATTTCTTAAAAGAATCTAGAGTTATGTAGAAATATGCTAAAATCTTCTTATTCAATTCGATCAGCCATTATTTGTTTTTTAATTGTTTTATTAGGCCCATTCTCTACTAGCAGATGAAACACCGCGTTTTTACCACCCAGTTTACGCCTCTTCAATTAATCACGGTTAAATGAATGGAAGGCGGTAGAAACCCGCTAGTATAGACTCTAAATCAGCTTTCCATTCATTTAACCGTAATTAATTGAAGAGGCTTAAACTGGGTGGTGAAAACGCAGCGTTTCATCTGCTGGAATAGAACAGGCCTCACATTCCTCAAAAAATGTCTAAATATTATATCACAATTTTTATGTAATCTTTTAACCTTATAATTGTTCAATAGGGTTAATATTCAATTACCGGATATGCGATGTATATAATATGAATTGGTAAAATCAAATCCAAAATTGGCAGGGTAAGTTTCGAATTATTAAACGGTTCCACATTTTCGATTCGATAAGAACATGATAAATAAAATAGTTATAATTTACCTCGTTCCAGTTGGTATCCATGATAGCTGCAGGTATCATGGATACCAATTGAAATAGCAAGTTAAATATTTTTCCCTTATTTGATGGAACACGTGGAACTCTCCAATAACTCCAAACTTACCCAATGCCATCAATCAAATTAATGAGATCCTTTGATTACAGATGCTCAGAAGGTTCGGTTTTCGAGAATTACGACTGCGTCAATGTTAATGAATGTGAAGAGTCACAACCTTTTCTGAATGGTGGTAAATGCATCGACAGACAGCCTAAAGAAGGAAAATATATTTGTCTCTGCAAGGCAGGATATACTGGAAAAAACTGTGATATCTCTAAATTGTTCAATGTGACTATTCAAGAAGGAGTTGAGGGCATTTAATTGAATGACGATATGAGGGGAAGTTATGGTGGGGCCATAGAAGATTGAGAGAGAAAGTTATGGTGGGGCCATAGAAGATTGAGAGAGAAAGTTATGGTGGGGCCATAGAAGATTGAGAGAAAAAGTTATGGTGGGACCATAGAAGATTCAGAGAGAAAGTCATGGTGGGGCCATATAAGATTGAGAGAGAAAGTCATGGTGGGGCCATAGAAGATTTAGATCGGTTTCACTCGGGGCGTATATTTCAACAGAATTGCAGCATAAAAAACGATCAATCTAAGTGTACATACAAAATGCATACGTTTATTCAGTTATAGCGTTTTTTTTCATGTACCATTTTATTTGCTGCGGTATGAGAAAAAGTGCCAGTGTGAAAAAGGCCTTAAGCTTTCACAGCCCTACTAAAACGATCTTTCCTAAAATTCTTCTGGTTTTTTTTTTTTTGATGATTAGAAAATGAATACATTTAATTGTAGTTATTCTTTTTATGAACTGAATTAATTTTTCAATGAACTGTAGCAGAAGTATCAAATTTTATATACATTTTCGATTATTTTACAGTTCATACAATAGTAAATAAATAGAGAAGTATACCAAGTACAATATTGGAATATCCGAAAATATTATGAGTGACGTCACACAGAATATTTTCCATTCGTTTTTAAATGAAAAATGTGCTATTATTCAGTTAAATGTGTATTTTCATGGAAATTAATTTACATGCATTTGTTTTATCAAGTTTTACACTCTCACTTTTAATATTTAACTAAAAATATTACTTTTTACTCATATTTTAGTATTTTCATAAGTATGTATATGTGTTTTTGAAGTTCAATTTTTTTTACTATGTATCGTTTTCGTTTTCAATAAAGTATTGTTATTGTTACAATACTTATAATATTTGACAGTACTCTCCTGGGCAAGAAGGTTTTATTCCTGGGATATTCCCTTAATATCTACAATATTCCCTCCTAATCTCCATTCATAGTTTGATGATAAGGGGATATTCCTGTAACAATAACATTTTTAATGTTCATTGTCTTAATAAAGATAATTGCTTTTTTTTAATTATTTAAAGAAGGTTTGCTTCTTCTGGCAGGGGGTCTTTAAAAAAGAAAAAAAAATTGGATAGTATTCAAGGAGCAAGTATTCCCGTACCTTTTGTGAATTGGTATCAAAATCTATGATTTGTTTATTCAATTTCTATACATTGTGTACGAGGAATTTAGACAAGGTTTGATACATAGGGTGTACTGATCTTACAAATGTATTTTCTTTACACCTAGGAGACCCCAACTTCACGCAGTGATACTGTTTACTACCAATTTTTTTTTTTCATTTATTTCAATAGTACCAATTTAAACATTTTTGTAATAGAGTACTTTTGATTGGTAGGACCAACGGGGCTCCCCCCTCTAACATCTGGGGCATATTATTTTTGTTTATTACTATTTTGTACATAATCTAAATTATTCATTAGTGTTTTTTTTCTATTTTAGTCCCCCTGGTATTGTCAGGGAGGACACTAAATTCTTAAGATGGCTAGCGGTGTAAAGAGGAGAGGAGAGCATGCTCCTGATGATACCTCAAAGAAAAAGACGAGAGAGAGTAACCCTGCAAACATTTCCACATGTATACCATGTGGTTTTTTCCACATTATAACAATGTGGATACAATGTTGATTTTTGGAACCTTGGACGATATGTTATACATGTGGTTTCGCCACATGTATAACATATGGAATACACATGTTAACCATAACAAAACCACATAACAGTACCATGTGTAACACATATCAGTACCATATGTTAACCATATTAGTACCATATATGTTACCCATATATGTACCATATGTTACCCATATCTGTACCATATGTTACCCATATCTGTACCATATGTTACCCATATCTGTACAATATGTTACCCATATCTGTACTATATGTTACCCATATCTATACCATATGTTACCTATATCAGTACCATATGTTAACCATATCAATACCATATGTTACCCATATCTGTACCATATGTTACCCATATCTGTACCATATGTTACCCATATCTGTACTATATGTTACCCATATCTGTACCATATGTTACCCATATCAATACCATATGTTACCCATATCAATACCATATGTTACCCATATCAAAACCATATGTTACCCATATCAATACCATATGTTACCCATATCTGTACCATATGTTACCCATATCTGTACCATATGTTACCCATATCAATATCATATGTTACCCATATCAATACAATATGTTTCCCATATCAATACCATGTGTAACACATATCAGTACCATGTGTAACACACATCAGTACCATGTGTCAATAAATCAAAAAGATCATACTAATTTTATTGCCATTTCTTACTTTACTGTATATAGTGTATATTTAATTTGCCTGTATATTATTTAGTTTAATATTACATATTGTTATATACAATTTAAATTGAAAGAAATGGGGAAAGAAATGAAGTGGTGCTTCCGGAATCGAACTGGGGTCCCTGTAGTTTGCTGTTGTTTTGAGTCTGCGACATATCCAATGAGCCATCCTGGACATGATAGAAGTAGCTTTTTAAAGTTATTATTAGTAAATTTATATTCACTTTAGATAATTTACTTCACTTTAGAGCAGGGATGGGCACTTATTGTGTTTTTCAGTGCCGAAATATGGAATAACAGTGCCGTTACCATTTTCTTTCCGTTTTATAAATTGCAGGGGATACTGAGTAATTAAAATGAGAGGGCGGGGATAGATTTTACTGAGGTACGTTCAATCGTACATATTTGGAACATAAATATTTGTAGTATATTTATTATTTGAATTAAAAGCAATTAAAAAATGATATATAATTATACTTTTCTTTTTTTACAATAAAAACAAAAATAAGTTGTTTTGAGTAATAAAAATTTAGTAACTTATTCATAAAATCCCAACTTATTAAAAAAAGGAATTAAAAATAATTGCACAAATTCTTACCAGTATAAGAAAGAGAGAGTCGGATAAAAAAAAAAGAGTCGGAAGTAATTTTTTTAAACACCGGCACTACTTTAACAATAAACTAAAAATACCTTATTAACGTATAAAATTGACTATCAAAGTATCAAGGTAATTAAAAATATTCTGTTCTTCAATTATTTTACCATCCACTTTTATATTATATATCCTTGTAATTTATAAAGCAGTCAGGGCTAAATATTCTAAATTTTCTTTGGTAGAAAATAAAGTACCCTTTCTCTGAGTGCCAAAATAGCAATGAGTGCTGCATTTGCCCAACCTTGCTGTAGAGTGTAGATGATATAAGAGTTGTATAGAAAACTAGCATTATCATGGCAGACTACATAAAATATTTTCTTTCTTTTTCAAATATATTCATTATTCAGTGTATTTATTTTCTCAGAACTCTAAATATCAGAACGGATCACTACACATGACTTAATTAAAGAAAAATTGTACTGGAAGAACTTTCATAAATTACCACTAATTTACTATATAGAAATTCATAGAAAACAAGGCAATTTGTGGCAAACTAAACTAAATATTTTCACAATAAAAGTAAGTTCGCTAAACAGGGTTCTACTAAAGAGGATGGTTCACTATACAGGAGTTGACTATAGTGGAGCTCTACTGTAATTATACAATGAATAGATTGATCGTCCTCTTTCACATAATTGTATTTAGAGTTAGAAAATAACAGAAGTTAACCATGTGTAATTTACCACATTACAACCATATGTCAATGCCCATTTCAATAACAGATGTTAACCATGTGTAATTTGCCACATTACAACCACATGTCAAATACCATTTCAATAACAGATGTTAACTATGTGTTATTTACCACATTACAACCACATGTCAATTACCATTTCAATAACAGATGTTAACCATGTGTAATTTGCCACATTACAACCACATGTCAAATACCATTTCAATAACAGATGTTAACCATGTGTAATTTACCACATTACAACCACATGTCAATTACCATTTCAATAACAGATGTTAACCATGTGTAATTTACCACATTACAACCACATGTCAATTACCATTTCAATAACAGATGTTAACCATGTGTAATTTACGACATTGAAACCACATGTCAATTACCATTTCAATAACAGATGTTAACCATGTGTAATTTACCACATTACAACCACATGTCAATTACCATTTCAATAACAGATGTTAACCATGTGTAATATACCACATTAAAACCACATGTCAATGGCCATTTCAATAACAGATGTTAACCATGTGTAATTTACCACATTACAACCACATGCCAATTACCATTTCAATAACAGATGTTAACCATGTGTAATTTACCACATTACAACCATATGTCAATGCCCATTTCAATAACAGATGTTAACCATGTGTATTTTACTACATTGAAACCACATGTCAAATACTATTTCAATAACAGATGTTAACCATGTGTTATTTACCACATTGAAACCACATGTCAATGGCCATTTCAATAACAGATGTTAACCATGTGTTATTTACCGCATTAAAATCACATGTCAAATACCATGTTTTATGTTTATAATTAAATATCTATAACATATGGTTTTAGTATGTTTTTAAACATGTGGTTATGATATTGCGTAACCACATGGTTGACATCTGTTATTGAAATGGTCATTGACATGTGGTTTTAATGTGGTTAATTACACATGGTTAACATCTGTTATTGAAATGGTAATTGACATGTGGTTTCAATGTCGTAAATAACACATGGTTAACATCTGTTATTGAAATGGTATTTGACATGTGGTTTTAATGTGGTAAATTACACATGGTTAACATCTGTTATTAAAATGGTATTTGACATGTGGTTTTAATGTGGTAAATTACACATGGTTAACATCTGTTATTAAAATGGTAGTTGACATGTGGTTTTAATGTGGTAAATTACACATGGTTAACATCTGTTATTGAAATGGTAATTAACATGTGGTTTTAATGTGGTAAATTACACATGGTTAACATCTGTTATTGAAACGGTATTTGACATGTGGTTTTAATGTGGTAAATTACACATGGTTAACATCTGTTATTAAAATGGTAATTGACATGTAGTTTTAATGTGGTAAATCACACATGGTTAACATCTGTTATTGAAATGGTAATTAACATGTGGTTTCAATGTGGTAAATTACACATGGTTAACATCTGTTATTGAAATGGTAATTGACATGTGGTTTCAATGTCGTAAATAACACATGGTTAACATCTGTTATTGAAATGGTATTTGACATGTGGTTTTAATGTGGTAAATTACACATGGTTAACATCTGTTATTAAAATGGTATTTGACATGTGGTTTTAATGTGGTAAATTACACATGGTTAACATCTGTTATTAAAATGGTATTTGACATGTGGTTTTAATGTGGTAAATTACACATGGTTAACATCTGTTATTAAAATGGTAGTTGACATGTGGTTTTAATGTGGTAAATTACACATGGTTAACATCTGTTATTGAAATGGTAATTAACATGTGGTTTTAATGTGGTAAATTACACATGGTTAACATCTGTTATTGAAATGGTATTTGACATGTGGTTTTAATGTGGTAAATTACACATGGTTAACATCTGTTATTAAAATGGTAATTGACATGTAGTTTTAATGTGGTAAATCACACATGGTTAACATCTGTTATTGAAATGGTAATTAACATGTGGTTTCAATGTGGTAAATTACACATGGTTAACATCTGTTATTGAAATGGTATTTGACATGTTGTTTTGATGTGGTAAATTACACATGGTTAACATCTGTTATTTTAGTGTTTAGGTTGTTTCAATGTGGCTGATACATCTTAAAAACGTATTGCCATATTATAACCATCCAACCACATGGCATTCATGTGTATGCCATGTGGAAATGTTTGCAGGGAAGGAGTATGGTGATGAAAATAACGAGTCATCTGAAAATGAAACTGAGGAAATGGAGACTACATCATCTAATTGTACTGAACAGTCCAGAAAAACAAATTTAATGACTAAAATTGACAAAATACTTTCACAATTCATTGAACTGACCGCAGACCTGAAGAAAGGCGATCTAAGTGAACAAACTGAAAATAAGATTGAAGAAGCACTGAGTAGCTTCTCAGACCAAAAGAAGAAAAAAGGCAAAAACACGCCAGAAAAAAAACTGAAACAGACTAAAATGATAGACATATCCGAAACTATAATAACACCTGGAATAAAAGATAACAAAATCTTCATCAAAATACAATTTGAAAGTGAACTGAAGAGAACCAATAGCGCATTCCAACTGATCAAAGAACTCAATAATACAACAGCAACAAAGCCTACAAACATATTCACTCTCAACAAATCATCCTTCTTAGCTGAAGTTAACATCACCTCTGATAGCACCCTCCAGAAACTGAAGTCGTTGGATGTCGAGTGTGTGAGTGGTAGAGTTGAAGAGTTGGATGTCGAGTGTGTAGAGTGTGTGAGTGGTAGAGTTGAAGAGTTGGATGTCGAGTGTGTAGAGTGTGTGAGTGGTAGAGTTGGATGTCGAGTGTGTGGGTGGTAGAGTTGAAGAGTTGGATGTCGAGTGTGTCGAGTGTGTGAGTGGTAGAGTTAAAGAGTTGGATGTCGAGTGTGTGAGTGGTAGAGTTGAAGCCTGTAAAACACAATGAAAAGGAAAATTAATTTACAAAAAGTAGATATAACATAGTTAGGCAAAACATTATAAAAATTATTATAATAGGAATTTTATGAAAATAGAAATAATAATAAATTTCAATATAAAGTATTACAATATTAAATTTCAATATCAACTATTAATATTACAGAGTCTGATATTACTTATCTAACAAATTATAATAGATGATAACTTATTTATAACACAGAAAATATCAAACACCTACAATAAGATATTATTCACCAAACTAACCAATATAATTGGCTAGGTTAGTTGTTACACGTGTAATAGATAATTTGAAATGAGATATGAAGCCTAGAAACGGTTTCTTATATAGTGACCAAACATTCTATGACCCATGTCAAAAATATTGAAAGATTCGAGTGCATTAAATGTTTATAATCAAGAGTTGATGACATAAGGCTCCAAGATAGCTTCTACTTATTTTGAAAACAACTTGATAGATGTTCGTAACATATTAATTCAAGAATCTAACATTATATGGATATTAAACTGCAGTACCATCCTAATACTCTGACTGCATTTAGAATGTTAGCGATTAAGAAGCATAAATACAAAAACATCTCTGATGAGATAAGCAAATCATTAGATTTATAAGAACATGGGAACTTAACCTAACAGTGAAAATCTAATTATATTATAGATTGAATATACATTGAATTAATATAACATCCATATAAAGTATTAATTTCATATTATTGTGAGAATAATTAATTAAGCTATTGAATACAATATATTTCTTACATTTCGAGAATATTTATTAAAGCTAGTGATTACAAATCACTACAATATTATACTTACGCTATCCTTCCATAATATTAAATAATATGTAAATTATGATCATATGAAAGGATTGCCTTTATACTTTTGTAGTTGAACCACTATACTCATTTGTTTTCAAAATGGCGTTATGTGATCATATAGGGACAGCAAATTTGGTGAACAATGGGACAGTGACATATTGTCAACCAAACCGTCTAGTTATTCCATATGAATCAATAAATATCTGTTTTTGAAACAATAACGTGAACTGTAGCTTCAGGACTTTTTAAAGAAACAGAACTTACAGATGAAGCGGGACTTTCGACCATGTTCAAGGGCTTTAGCAATCTGAGGTCATCACAAAGCACAGCATATAAAAAAAATCATAATAAAATAAAAAGACACAGCATGATTGAACCGGATACACCAGAGGAAGAAGATTGAGCTTATTGACGGTGCCACAAAAAAGATGAGGCCTTCGAAATCACTTCATAAACTATAAAGTGTCCTAGCTTAGATGGTCTGTAAACTTTTGTTCTTGGTCTGGTACAGAACTCCTAATCTAACTGATCCATTCGTTTGAAGAAGTGGACGGAGATATGCTCACTTGATGAACTTAAACCTGTACGGAAAACGTTGGAAATGAAGGTTTATGTTCTTGTAGAGTTTGATGAGACTTCTAAATCGTATTCTGCTGGTGTAATTTACTAAGCCAAAGGATGAAAACGATGAATATGAAATATTGATGTAAGGCGAAGATTCAAGTGCAATGAGTCTCATCTTTCAAATGTTCCTGACATGGAATCGGTAAAGCTAGAGGTCATTAAACTGATATTGTATGAATCAACTAATTGTTGGACAACATAAAGAGATAATTCGAACTTGAAATTCGACTACAAACTCAAACAATATAATAGTTAAATGAACTGTCCCATCGTTCACCACGGCATGTCCCATTGTTAAACAGTGCTGGTATACAATCCCCAACTTCTTTGTTACTGGAACTGGAACTTGGTCGGAATAGGCTTGTTAGCGCCACCGGTTTCACCCTCACCTTCCTCCGATAACCTTCCGCAGGGCCGTCACCCCGCCAGCCGCTTCACACACCTCACCCCTCTCCCACCCTAACTCCCCATGCCTCCTCCAGAAATGCACACACCCTCCGAGTGTCCCGCTCCCCAAAGCACATCACTTCCCCCATCGTCCGTATTCCATGTCGCTCTCTCACCGCTCTAGACTCGGACACTCGAGTAAAAAGTGCTCCAGAGTCTCCTCCACAGCTCCGCACATACTACACCTCCCCACATCTCCCCAGTGCCTCATCCTCCAACCCAGCCTCAACGTATTACTCCTCACTCCAAGCAGCAACCTCGATCCCCAACTATTGTCATAAAACTCCCCCCCCCCCCCCAATCCTCTCCTTCTCCCTATAGTACCGCAAGGTTGACTTCTCCTTAATCTCCACCTCCCATGCTCCCACTCATTCACCAATCTCTCAACATGGCCGTTGTTCATATCCTCCAACTGCCATAAGGAGGGCTGGGAGTCCACGAGGGCGCAGCCATAACCTTCCTCCACACTCCATTCTCAATTCTCTGCATCCTTACTTTCTACCCCTTGCTCCACACCAGTACTCCACCCGCACTCAGGACACTAGGTAGCACCACCCCCTTCCAAAAAGTCTTCCCAACAAGCAGCCTATAGCACGACCTCCCCACGACGGAAAATGTTAGATTTGCCATCCTCTCAGCCTTCCCAATCCTCTCTTTCTTGCACTCACCAAAACAATCTCTCTTTGCCATCACCAACACACCAAGGTACCTCATCTCCCCCACACATCTGATACCCCCCACCTCAGCCTCTCCTCCTTCTCCCCCATTGAAAACCATGCACATGCTCTTCTCCCTATTGATCTGCAGTCCACAGTTCTATGCTCCCTCCTCCAGCACTCCAATCATTCTCCCTGCCTCCTCAACACTCCTTCCCAGCAGCAGACCATCCCCTGCAAACATTTCCACATGTATACCATGTGGTTATGTCCACATTATAACAATGTGGTTACAATGTTGATTTTTGGAACCTTGTACGATATGTTATACATGTGGTTTTGCCACATGTATAACATATGGAATACACATGTTAACCATAACAAAACCATATATCAGTACCATATGTTACCCATATCTGTACCATGTGTAACACATATCTGTACCATGTGTAACACATATCTGTTCCATATGTTACCCATATCTGTACCATGTGTAACACATATCTGTACCATGTGTAATACATATCTGTACCATGTGTAACACATATCTGTACCATGTGTAACACATATCTGTACCATGTGTAACACATATCTGTACCATGTGTAACACATATCTGTACCATGTGTAACACATATCTGTACCATGTGTAAAACATATCTGTACCATATGTTAACCATATTAGTACCATATGTTACCCATATCAATACCATATGTTACCCATATCTGTACCATATGTTACCCATATCAATACCACATGTTACCCATATCTGTACCATATGTTACCCATATCTGTACCATATGTTACCCATATCAATACCATATGTTACCCATATCAATACCATATGTTACCCATATCTGTACCATATGTTACCCATATCAATACCATATGTTACCCATATCTGTACCATATGTTACCCATATCAATACCATATGTTATCCATATCTGTACCATATGTTACCCATATCAATACCATATGTTACCCATATATGTACCATATGTTACCCATATATGTACCATATGTTACCCATATCAATACCATGTGGAACACATATCAGTACCATGTGTAACACACATCAGTACCATGTGACAAGAAATCAAAAAGATCTTACTAATTTTATTGCCATTTCTTACTTTACTGTATATAGTGTATATGTAATTCGCCTATATATTATTTAGTTTAATGTTACATATTGTTATATACAAATTAAATTGGAAGAAATGGGGAAAGAAATGAAGAGGTGTTTCCGGAATCGAACTGGGGTCCCTGTAGTTTGCTGTTGTTTTGAGTCTGGGACATATCCACTAGGCCATCCTGGACATGATAGAAGTAGCTTTTAGAAGTTATAATTAATAAATTTATATTCACTTTATATGATTTACTTCACTTTAGAGCAGGGGTGGGCAGATGTTGTGTTTTTCATTGCCGAAATATGGAATAACAGTGCCGTTACCATTTTCTTTTCGTTTCTTAAATTGCAGGGGATACTGAGTAATTAAAATGAGAGGAGGGGAGATAGATTTTATTGAGGTACGTACAATCGTACATATTTGGAACATAAATATTTGTAGTATATTTATTATTTGAATTAAAAGCCATTAATAAATGATACATAATTATACTTTTCTTTTTTCACAATAAAATCAAAAATAAGTTGTTTTGCATTCAAGTAATAAAAATTTTAATAACTAATTCATAAAATCACAGCATAAATGACAATTGCTTCCCAACTTATCAAAAAAAGGAAATAAAAATGATTGCACAAATTCTTACCAGTGTAAGGGTACCAAAATACCTTATTAACGTATAAAATTAACTAACAAAGTATTAAGGTAATTAAAAATATTCTGTTCTTCAATTAGCTTACCATCCTCTTTTATATTATATATCCTTGTAATTTATAAAGCAGTCAGGGCTAAATACTCTAAATTTTCTTTGGAAGAAAATAAAGCACCTTTTCCCTGGTGGGCACGAGTGCTGCTCTGAGTGCCAAAATAGCAATGAGTGCTGCATTTGGCCACCCTTGCTGTAGTGTGTAGATGATATAAGAGTTGTATAGAAAACTAGCATTATCATGGCAGACTACATAAAATATTTTCTTTCTTTTTCAAATATATTCATTATTCAGTGTATTTAATTTCTCAGTACTCTAAATATCAGAACAGATCACTACACATGACTTCATTAAAGAAAATTTATACTGGAAGAACTTTCATGGAATACAACTAATTTACTATATAGATATTCATAGAAAACAAGGCAATTTGTGGCAAACTAAACTAAATATTTTGACTATAAAAGTTAGTTCGCTAAACAGGGTTCTACTAAAAAGGATGGTTCACTATTTCAGGAGTTGACTATAGCGGAGTTCTACTGTAATTATACAATGAGTAGATTGATTGCCCTCTTTCACATAATTGTATTTAGAGTTCAAAAGTAACAGAAGTTAACCATGTGTATTTTACCACATTACAACCACATGCCAATTACCATTTCAATAACAGATGTTAACCATATGTAATTTATCACATTAAAACCACATGTCAATTACCATTTCAATAATAGATGTTAACCATGTATAATTTACCACATTAAAACCACATGTCTCAATGACCAATTCAATAACAGATGTTAACCATGAGTAATTTACCACATTAAAACCACATGTCAATTACCATTTCAATAACAGATGTTAACCATGAGTAATTTACCACATTAAAACCACATGTCAATTACCATTTCAATAACAGATGTTAACCATGTGAAATTTACCACATTGAAACCACATGTCAATTACCATTTCAATAACAGATGTTAACCATGTGTAATTTACCACATTAAAACCACATGTCGATTACCATTTCAATAGCAGATGTTAACCATATGTAATTTAACACATTAAAACCACATGTCAATTACCATTTCAATAACAGATGTTAACCATGTGTAATTTACCACATTGAAACCACATGTCAATGACCATTTCAATAACAGATGTTAACCGTGTGAAATTTACCACATTGAAACCACATGTCAATTCCCATTTCAATAACAGATGTTAACCATGTGTAATTTACCACATTGAAACCACATGTCAATTCCCATTTCAATAACAGATGTTAACCATGTGTAATTTACCACATTGAAACCACATGTCAATTACCATTTCAATAACAGATGTTAACCATGTGTAATTTACCACATTGAAACCACATGTCTATTACCATTTCAATAACAGATGTTAACCATGTGTAATTTACCACATTGAAACCACATGTCAATGACCATTTCAATAACAGATGTTAACCATGTGAAATTTACCACATTGAAACCACATGTCAATTCCCATTTCAATAACAGATGTTAACCATGTGTAATTTACCACATTGAAACCACATGTCAATTACCATTTCAATAACAGATGTTAACCATGAGTAATTTACCACATTGAAACCACATGTCAATTCCCATTTCAATAACAGATGTTAACCATGTGTAATTTACCACATTGAAACCACATGTCAATTCCCATTTCAATAACAGATGTTAACCATGTGTAATTTACCACATGGAAACCACATGTCAATTACCATTTCAATAACAGATGTTAACCATGTGTAATTTACCACATTGAAACCACATGTCAATGACCATTTCAATAACAGATGTTAACCATGTGAAATTTACCACATTGAAACCACATGTCAATTACCATTTAATAACAGATGTTAACCATGTGTAATTTACCACATTGAAACCACATGTCAATTCCCATTTCAATAACAGATGTTAACCATGTGTAATTTACCACATTGAAACCACATGTCAATTCCCATTTCAATAACAGATGTTAACCATGTGTAATTTACCACATGGAAACCACATGTCAATTACCATTTCAATAACAGATGTTAACCATGTGTAATTTACCACATTGAAACCACATGCCAATTACCATGTTTTATGTTTATAATTAAATATCTATAACATATGGTTTCAGTATGGTTTTAAACATGTGGTTATGATATTGTGTAACCACATGGTTAACATCTGTTATTGAAATGGTCATTGACATGTGGTTTTGATGTGGTATATTACACATGGTTAACATCTGTTATTGAAATGGTCATTGACATGTGGTTTAATGTGGTATATCACACATGGTTAACATCTGTTATTGAAATGGTAATTGACATGTGGTTGTAATGTGGTAAATTACACATGGTTAACATCTGTTATTGAAATGGTAATTGACATGTGGTTTCAATGTGGTAAATTACACATGGTTAACATCTGTTATTGAAATGGTAATTGACATGTGGTTTCAATGTGGTAAATTACACATGGTTAACATCTGTTATTTTAGTGTTTAGGTTGTTTCAATGTGGATGATACATCATAAAAACATATTGCCATATTATAACCATCCAACCACATGGCATCCATGTGTATGCCATGTGGAAATGTTTGCAGGGATCATCCGCATAGAAAAGAACCGGCACTCTGACTCCTCCCCTTCTGTATCCCATACCACTCCTCAACAGCTTCTCAATTATCATTCCCACAACCATTACAAATAGCTGCGGAGAACCCGTGCAACCTTGCCTGATCCCACTTCCAACTTCCGTTTCCTCCAACTGCTTTTTCTCCCTCCAGATCTCAGTCATATCTCCCTGGTACAAATTTGCCACCACACTAATCATCCTTGGGTCACACTTATAGTACATAAGAGCCCCCATCAGCGTCCCCCTATCAACACTATCGAATGCCTTCGCAAAGTCCACCGCTACTACCACCAATGCCTCCTTCTTCCTATAGCTCTCCTCCACACTTGCCCTCAACAGGAACAGATTTTCTTCCATCCTTCTTCCCTCCGTAAACCCTGCCTGCAGACTCCACACTCTCTCACCCAACATCCTCTGCTCACTCACCTTCTCTTTCAATAATCCCATAAACATCTTATAGCCAGCATTTGTCAGCGCCACAGGACGATGCTGAGTAGCTTGTGGCTTCTTAACTTTAGGCAGCATTACTGTTTTTGAGATTTTCCATCCCTCCACCACCTCTTCATCCTCCAGTAGCCGATTATAAACCTCCATCAACTTGTCCACACACTTCTCACTCTTTCCCAAGGCTCTGTACAGCTCTCCCTTGATACCGTCTGGGCCAGGCTGCTTTCCACTGCATATCCTTTTCAGTCTCCTCTCCACATCTCCTCTCTTGAACCTTATGTTCTCCATCCATCCCTCAATACCCTCTATCACTCTTATCGTAGGTAATCCTTGGATTAGGTTTTATCTTCTGTCACCTCTCCTTCTCTCCAACTCTGCCATACCTTGTCTTCTTTCCTCCTCATAATCCCTCCTCCTCTGGTCATTCCAAACTTCCACAATGCCATTACCCTGCCCTGCATATATTTCTATCCAACATTCCATAATAATTTCACCTTCATCTCCCTCTGGCAGGCGGCTAACCTAGCCGTTCCGAGCCGTTACAATCGTGTTATCTTCTCAGTGTTGTTTTAGACACGAGGGTGAGTGCACGCGTATGTGTCTATCTCAGACCTGACTGAGTAAATTGAGTAACGGTTCTCGTTAGCACAACAGCTAATGTTAACTTACACATTATTCTTCAAAATACTTTAGGTATCTGATCATTTTGCTCAATAATTTTCTCATTTTTGGACATTTAACTGATGTAAGAAGATTAATTGATGAATATTTAGGTAACAGATGCAATGTTAATGACTTGAATAAGCGTTTGGTGGAGCGCGTACTAGATGCGTGCACTCTAACTCGTTTCTCAAACGTCACTGAGCCGTGTGCGAATGCTCCCTGAACTGTCAGTCTGTCGCTAGGGTGACATCGTATGTGTGCTGTGACGTCACCACACGACACAGCGGAACAACAACAAGACGCCAAGGAAGCTGTTTTGACTGAAGCGAAGAGAGACAAGGAAGCTCACTTGACTAATTGCTAACAACAAGGTGTTAACACGATGGTCCCGCTTATACGTTGTTGGTTAGCCGTTACACCGCTTCCTTCTACTAGTACTTCCATGCCCTCTGCTACCTCTCCTCCATCCTCCCTATATAGTTTCTTCTTTCTCTCCATTCCATTTTCGCCCTTCAACTTGCTTATCATTTTCCATAATTTCTTCCCATTCTTATTTCTTTTTATCTCCTGAGCTACTTTCACCTCGTGTCCCATTTTTGCATCCCTAACAATCCTCTTCACTTTATCCTTTTGTTTCCTATAGAGCTCCCAGTACCTGTTTTCCTCCTCTTCATTGCTTGCTCTCCTCTTCTTCCTATTAAGATATCTTCTATATTTTATTTCATCTCTTATATTCTGATTTATCCAAGCTGGTTCCACCATTTTCTTTTTCACTTTATCAATTCTCTTCTTAACTCTCACTTTCAAACATTCATCTGCTTTCTCTTTTATAATTCTCTCCAAATCACCCACCAGCATCACCTCTCCTCTGTCTATTTCCTTCTCCACCTCCCCAACAAACCTTCCCATTGCTTCTTCATCATTGACACCATAGAATTCGCTTATTTGCCAGCCGCGATCTTTTCTCTTCATCATAGCCTCCCGTATCTCAAACATAACCTCAATATAACAATGGTCAGATAAATTATAGTTTCTCTTGTCTTCGTCAATTTTCATCTTTTGAAACCTGGCGTGCATTATCTCATCAACCAGTACATAATCAATTATACTCCTCTCATTACCCTGCACCCTAGTATACTTCCCCTCACAATTTTCCTCCGCATTTAACATTACCAGGTTCCACCTCTCCATAAATTCTAACATCTGTCCATTCCTATTCAAGTCATGATCTCCTAGAAAGCCCACATGTCCATTAAAATCCCCCATCACTATCCTACCCAAACCCTCTGGAATCTCCTTCATTTTCCTGTCCATATCCCTATAAATATACATTCGATCCTCTCTGTTTCCCTAGTATCTAGATATACCAATATGATTATCAGCCTTGTACCACATACCTTTACCTCCCCCACCAACACATCACAACATCCCCCCTTTTGCTTGCTAATACATACATTCTCCAAATCATTTGTAATGAACATCAAACCTCCACCCTTCTTATCCTTCAAGTCTCTCATCTGCTCCACCAATGCCACCTGGTTTCCCCATTCCACTCTTCTATACTTCTCATGAGTCTCAACAAGCCCAATTATTTTCATTTCATTACCTTCCTTTTCTTCATTCATCTTTCTCCCCAGCTCAATTGCTTTGGCATCTGTCAATCCCTGCACATTTATCAGATCAACTCTCAGCTTCCCCTGATCCCCTAAATTCACTCTTCCTCCCTTTAATCTTAACACCCCCTGGTTCATCTCACCTCAAACATACCTCCCTCTTATCTCCCTCCTGTTTCTTTTTCATTCCTCCTGTCTTTCATTTGTAAGCATCTCTCTTCGTTTGAAATATAAATACCCTTCTCCCCATCATCCCTCCGTCTTCTAAGCTCATCTCTCGACTTCCTATCCTGTACCATACATACTTGAAGCGGATGAAGAGGAGGGTGAATGGCGCAAATGAAGAGGAGGACGAGTGGCGCAAATGTTTATAGGAAGCCGATGAAAATGGCACTATTCGAAGAACACCTGACTGACTAAGAATATATCTCTGCTACCATATATCTATCAATTGTGGATCACATTTATATTCTTTCAACACTCTAAAATAATATACTGTCTCTCAAGGTTAGTGAATCCAATATATACACAAGACTCATGAATAGCTTTCATGATATATTATTCAGTGAGATAGGTTTCAACTGACCACAATTCTTATTTTATTAAAAATGAGAAACTGGCCTATAACTCGGAAACGATCCAAGTTCTTGTGATGCATTTCTTACATGGTGAATATTTTTCAATATAATTCAAGCAGGCTGTTATAGTAATTTAAAAAAATTCAGAGACCGAGGGCCATGACTATGAGAGTGTCTGTCCCAGTAAGCCCCGTTTACATTGACACTCGCATTGGAAGCTCACATCCACGGGCAAGTGCACACTCAAAAAGAGTCTTGACTGTTCACATTTGAAAAGCGTTTGGCGGGCAGATTGAGACGGTGCGAGAGTTCTTAGTTGGTATTCAGATTCGATGGCGAGAAATGTTGTTACACTGGGCAAAGCGGCAGGGCCCCAAGTGTAACAACATGAAATAATTTATAGCACCAAAGCTATGGTACATAAATTTCATCTGTCCCTTAAACTTTATCAGATTTTTTCGATTCGTTGACTTTAAAATGGTGTTAGTTCCATAAGTATCTAAAAGCTGAGCGGCGCACCACATTACGGCGCACTACAATTCGGCGCACCACTGTACTTTCTATTAATGACCTCAATGTGAAAAACTGTTATGTAGTTTGTTGTATCCGCAAGTTTGTTGTTCTGCACACTTCATGATTGTTTAATGATCTGGCAGGGGGGTTCGGGGGGCGGCACGCCCCCCGATACATCTACCTAACGGCTAACTGATAAGTTTTTATTTACATCTCAGACTGAAAGTTTACAATAGTTACCCCATAAAATTACAATTACAGTTTTCTATGATGAATTTTATTTTCTATTCCAAATTAAACATCTCCATCAAATAATTAAACTGTGTAGTATAAACATTGGATTCAGGTACTGTCAGGCGTCACATAAATTTGATGCCTACTACAATTACCTACCAAATTCACTCCATTTGTCATTAATCTGTATTCAAATTACCTATCTAATAGAATGTACAGTGGTGCGCCGTAATCTGGTGCGCCGTACTGGTGTGCGCCGCTCAGCTTTTAGATACGTATCGTTAGTTCTGTATACCTACCTAGTTTGAATAATTCAAACTGAAATTCAAATTGAATTTCAGTTTTTACATCTTCTCCATCTCAGGACCATCTCTACCTAATATTAATAACTAGTGTACTATCCTGTTATAAATAACTGTTTTTAATGGAAATTGAATTTTAATTCTATAAATTTTCAGTTTTCGGAAAATATTGAGTTTTCGGAAAATCTTCAGTACCTTTTGTCTTTTGAGAAAATTTTGAGTTTTTGTAAAATTTTGAGTTTTTGTAAAATTTTGAGTTTTTGTAAAATTTTGAGTTTTTGGAAAATTTTGTGTTGTGGGAAAATTTTGTTTTGGAAAAATTGAGTTTTGGGGAATTTTTTATTTTTTGGGAAATTTTTTATTTTTGGGAAATTTTTTATTTTTGGGAAATTTTTTATTTTTGGGAAATTTTTTATTTTTGGGAAAATATTGAGTTTACCGAAAATTTTGAATCTTATAAAATACAATTTTTGAGTGTGATGGATTTATACATATATAAAAACACAATGCTCTTTGTTATACGTTGCTGGTTGGGATAATAATAAATTTTGTTTAATGTCATTATTGCTCTCTATCTTAAATTTCTATTTTTATATGCTTTACTTTATGATTTCCTATGGCATTCGTGAGTCCTATATAGATTAATTAGCTGTTCAACAGCAGCTCTACTCGTTGCCATCCAATTTGCAGGAGCTTCGATGTTAACAACCTCCCCCTGGTGTATCAATGGACTGACTGAGCCACAGTGAGTGTCACTCAGAGTGTCGAAAAGAATGGCCAAGGTAAATGTTGAAGTGAGCCTCAAGTTGCCTGCTGGTTTGCCCCTCCACTGCCAGTCTGTATTTGGTGCACAAATCCTTCTGACTTTTTCAAAAAGCTGAAAAAATCCACCATAAATTTCCAGTAATTTGGCTGATCCACCAACATTTTCCCAATTTATCCACCGAAAATTAATGGTAACATAGTAATAAATAGCTAAAAATCCACAGACTTTGCCAGAATATTATTTTCAAAGGGGAAAGATTCCACCGACAGGTCGGTGGAATTTACCACGAAATACAAACTGGCTCCACTGCGTGTTTGCCCGTTGTTTCAACACTCGGAGTGTGCAAAAGAGCCTCAATGTAAACGGGGCTGTACACTCTTCATCTTGCTGTCAGCAAGGTGAAGATGTGGAAGAGAACCTGGTAGTTGTGTCTATCCCAGTACACTCTTCATCTTGCTTCCGAGCTTCGGCAAGGTGAAGTCGAAGATGTGGAAGAGAACCTGGTAGTTGTGTATGTCCCAGTGCACTCTTCGTCTTGCTGTGGCAAGGTGAAGAAGTGGAAGAGAAAGAACCTGGTAGGTGTGTGACAGTGTGAGTGTGTCCAAATGTTTTGTTAAAATATTTTATCTCTTGTTTTATTCTTTTATATTTTGTTTCCTATATTTTTGTGAATATGTGATCAGATTGCATTCTTTGTGAATTTTTTTCGAAACTCGGGGTCTTCTAAAAGACATTTATATAGAGTTTCAAAACTTTGCGGCTCATCAAATGTGAATTTTCACTTGATCAAATATTCCCGGTCTGTTAATAAGTAACTTAATCTAGGTAGTAATTGCTCCTTCCACCACGGCTCGCTTTATATCCCAATAATCCCATTGCTTGTAGTTTTTATCCCACAGCTCACATTTTTCATCCCACGACTTGCATTTTTTATCCCACGGCAGTCCAGTCTGCAGAATGTGTCTCTTCTCCCGCAGAGATTTTAATTTGAGAGACAGTTTCTCTCCGACTCTCAGTAGCAGATTCAGAATCTCCCGCAGCAAAATTAATGGTAACATAGGTTATTAATTAAAAATCTCCCGCAGCTAAATTAATGGTAACATTGGAATTAATTCAAGATCTCCCGCAGAGATCTCCAATTTCTAAAATTCAATCAAAAACTCCCGCAGAGAGTCTTGGAAAAATGTTCCATATTCTGCAGACTGGCACAGCTCGCATTTCTTATCCCACGGCTCTCATTTTTTATCCCACGGCTCTCATTTTTTATCCCATGGCTCTCATTTTTTATCCCACGGCTCTCATTTTTTATCCCACGGCTCTCATTTTTTATCCCACGGCTCTCATTTTTTATCCCACGGCTCTCATTTTTTATCCCACGGCTCGCGATTTTTATCCCACGGCTCAGATATGATATCCCCACGGCTCTTCAAATAACCTGTTGGTAAAATGGCGGCTCTTAGACAACAACTAATGCAATCTGGTATGTGATCAGCTAAACTTCTTGCATGATGTTAATCTACAGCAAAGTTCGCGGAGATTGAATTCTAGTCCATAATAATTATTTTGCTATAATAAATATGTCTCTGTTTGAAGTTTGGAACACTTGGTATTTATACGTAATCTCTTAAAGATTTTTGTAAAATTTATGGACTAGGGCAGTGGTTCCCAGACTCATTTCTCACGAATCTAAACTAAAAATTACTAAATAACCACGGACCACCTTTCATACCTGTACCATAAGAGTGTCTTTAATTCAGGAAATGAATATAAATTGATATATATAAGGTTTAGTGCATTATTATGCAATAATGGAATGTACATCAATAGTTGTATCAATTGAAAATATTTATATATTTCAATATTGTGCTATAGTGGATAGAAAATTCAAAACAAATTATGAATAATTAGGATCCTTTTCATAACTAAAGGATAATGTAACTAGTTACATTATTTATTAAACTTAGTAGGGACAAAAACATTATGATTTTTATTGATAAAAATAATTTTTCGTTATATTGCATTTCAAATATGTAATAAATTTATATCATGGTGTAATATAATAATTAAGTCTATCATTGAAACTCAAAAACAAAACTTCATAGAAAATGCATTGGAGAAGGGTGACTATGATACTATTTCAACATCACCAATAATTGAATTATATTACATCAATGAATACAATATAAACCTACTTTTTATAATAGTCCGTGTTGTTCTTTACTTTATATTTTCTTTATATGTATCTCATAGAAAACAGATAAAAGGGGAATATTCTTTACTATTATACTTTTTTACATATATAGGTTTATAACGTGTATACATGTAATATAACATTTACATCAGTATTTTTCTACTTAAAAATAATAAATTACATTAAATGACCACCTCGATTAGAAAAGGAAACTATATAACTACTTAAAATAGTCAAAAATGCCACGAACCAAAAGGGGGTTCGCCATGAACTGACCTTTGGTTCATAGGTTCACAGCGGACTACTTTACGAAACCCTGGACTAGAGGATGTAAGAGCTGCTTTTTCCAATGGTGTTGTCAGATTTGAAATATTTTCACGCATTCGCCGTCAATGACCGATGCGCAACTTCACCCGGAATTTTGAGGTGCGCAAGGCCACCCGGTCCAACGCTATAGCTCATAAACTCTCCCTTTGTCTCCAAAATTCACCAAATTTCTCTCTGAAATGATCAAATTATAATAAATTCTCTCCAAAATAACATTGTAGCATAGGAGAAAATTAGATATTTCTCGCAATTTGTAATTGAAGGTCTGAGTGCTCAAAATAACTGTCACAAATTCGCCATTAAAATGGCGAGTTTGGATATGCTTCATTATCTGGAGGGTTAGTATTGGTTCCCAATGCTCAATGGGTTCGCATTTTTTGCTATTTTTTTCAAATGGTATGTGTATACACTATACTCGCTATATTAGATAAGAGTTTCTGTTATGTCTAATTGTTTGGTGTAATTCTTATATTTATTGGTGTATTTCACAGTTTTTATTAATATTTCGCCGTTTTGACACACAACTAGGTACAATCTACGAAGTATTGCATCCGTTCATTCAGGGGACGAAAACCCTAAGTGTGACTGTGTGAGCACTTGACTCCTAAAGGTCAGTCTTCAAAGTGTGGCATATCTGTCTCCAAAATGACAAGAATTCTGTAAAATGTTCCAATAAACCATGTTTCAGAAGCTGGAAAGTTGTAAGCTATTTGTGAGCCAAGCCAATTTTGGCTCAGTTTTGAAGATTTCAAGCCAAAATTAATATCTGAACATAATAACATTATCCAAACACCAGTCTGCAAAGCATACACAAACAGTGTCCAGTATTTAATTTTTGGGGCAATTTGTCTCCCAAAGATTTTCACATTTCTCTCCAAAATGGCAAAAAATCTCATAATGATCTCCAATAATTACATGTAAACATAGAAATTAATTGGTAAATTGTCGCCGTATAATCCAGGAGATGAATTTGAAGATATTTTCATTCACTGTCATGATTATAATAATGATTAAGTCGAAGCTAAGTAGAAAGTAAACAAAAAATTAACAGTATGAAGTATGTACTGCTCTTCATGACCTTTTTTGTGGTGTATAGTTTTCTACCTTTTAAGGCCTCCTGCCAGAAGAAGCAGACCTTCTTTAAGTTTAAATAATTAAAAAAAAATATTATATTTATTTAGACAATGAACATGAAAAAACAAGAGATATGCTTCTCTGCTCTACAACCATCGCTAATGGTAGTGGCCTCCAACCGACTGTGAGGTGCCAATAGCAGGTCACAGGGGCAACACCCAAACTGCGGTCATCATACTTCTTGACCTACGTCAAAATACTGAAATCCATGCCTCTCTGAATTGCCAAACCAACCCTCTGTTCTAATTAAAAGGTCTTTCTCACATCATCAGCAATGTTATTGAGACGGCCGGTTTCATAAACGAGTGCGCTTGTCATTTCACCATAGCTACCTGCCATTTCCACCACTGGGTTCGAACCGATATAGAGTATCAAGAGCCGCATATTTGCGTTGCTTCCTCCCCTCCGCCTCTTTGGCTGCGCTACCAGGTGACAAAGCCGAGTCTATCAAGTGAGATGCCGCTTAAGTGTCTACACATATTGTATCCCAACAGAGACGCCTCCCATCTGTAAAGAGGAAGACTGAGATACCACCAGGCCGCTTACCATCATCCTTATCAACCCCCAGAGCCTCAAGTACTGAAGGGATCCCAGCCGAAATCAAAGCTCCTAAATAACATCATTTAGGCTGCATGTCTCAGATGACCTCTAGTACTGTAGAGACATGATAAACTGTGAAATCCCCTTGAATCAACTCTGTTGCCGCATTGGCACACGTGTGGCTCACAGATGTCCGCACCAACACGCAGCGCGATCGCAACCCTCTGCGTCAATTAGTATTCCAGTGTGGGAACTGGAATCGCATGTAGCCAACGTCCGCAGATGCCAGCAAACATGCCTTAGACAACTGATTATCCTCTTTGAGCAGTCTGGCCACAGTGTCTACCAATTTTGGTTCATCCCATGACCTCTGCCAACTCTCCATAACTTCTTCAGCCAAGGCTAAACCCTCACTTTGCCATTTCTCCACTGCTGTTCCAAACTCTCAGTCATCCCCAATAGAGATGGGATGATACCAAAATTTTCACAGATACCCGTCCAATACCGATACCTACCTAGATTTTCTACGATACGCTGCCGATACCCAAATTTTCACCGATACTGAAGCCGATACCGATACTTTGACTATTTAAATGAGTTTAATTAATTTTAAATTTTGAAAATTAGGATTACCTATCTATCTGAAATTATTGTTATAGCAATTTAAATTAAAAATTTCATTGTAATAGATAAATAATATTACAATTTTTTCAAAATACTAGTGGTATCGGCACTTTTTGTATATACCGATACCAAGTACCGATACTTCGTCCCATCCCCAATCTGTGTTCTGCCCACTGCCCAGAGAATCGATCTAACCAAATTCTCTGTAGCATGGAGGGAAGAAATGAATGTGGGTAGTGCAATGTCCTTAGACATCGTGATTCCTAACCCCCAAAACCGTACGGGCAACTATGCCTGCATAAGTTAGTCTCGCTCAAACTTAACCCTTTCGCTCCGAATTTTTTCTGAGTTCATTATGAGTAATAATAAAGTTTTTTTAATAATATTTATGTATTTGTATATTATTTTAATCTATTGATAAAGTGTTTATATCAAACTAATGATGGGACAATATTTCCCACCAGTAATGTACATCACAGACTATTGGGACAATATATCCCAATAGAATATGAATGTTATTAGTGGGACATATTTAGCCCATTCGGCGCAAAAGGGTTAATGTTGGTCACCATCGAAAGAGCTGATACAATGACCCTGTTGAACTGTGAAAGATCCTCACTATTCCTGTAAGCTGGTGTAGCACGGAAGATATATATTGATGCTTAGGCAAGGCAAAACTGTTCAACCTTGATTTAAGCCTCTCCAAATCTTCCCTCTTCTCACCAACAGCTGCCGGTATGCCCCTCTTCATGAGTGGTGCTCCCAGCAAGTTTGAATCCCCCACTAAAGACGACTCTTAATCCTGGCATCAACCCATCAAAAATATTCCTTGTAATGATTGATTCTTCCTCAGAATGATTCAGCAAAATCAGTTCATACTTCTCTCGGTAACATCCAAGCCCACTTCATCAAGGTCATTGATTAGACGCTGCAAGCAAGTGAACACCTTTTCAGGTGAATCTGCGAATGTCCCATCATTGAGATGATACCAGACCCTCAACTCGTTTTCCATCCTTCGTGCTAACTCGTCAATTCCCAAAGAGGAGAGAGCTGGACCGAAAGGTTCGCATTCTCTGTATACACATTGCAGGTATGAAGTTTGTCCCCCCAAAAAGTGTTGTTGGACCAGAATAAGCCTGTCAAATCAGACTATAAAGCCTCTGAGCCCTTTGTTTAGCTGCATTCAGGAACACATCTCGTCACAGGCTATTGAAAGCATTGGCCATGTCAATCTGAGACGTGATCCTACTTTCACAGCCAAACGCCACAAAGTGTTCCCTACTGCAATAAGACGCACACCTCTGCCCTTTTCCCCCAAAGCTCTCAAAAGTGGCTCCATAGAATATCGGTCTAGCAAATTCTGGAACATCCCCCTTCAAAATAAGGTAGGGAACTAGAGCTTTCTACCTTGACCTTTCACTCTTACTCCTCTTTCTTTGGTAGGACTTCTTAGCAACACTGCCAGTAGCAGGAATGGAACAATCTGCACAAGTTGCATGTACCTTTTTTATATGTGAACATTTCTTTCTTGACAGAAAATCTAAAAATAATTTAAATTTTTCTCCTGTTTCGTCTTTTTCACCAATACGTCTCTACTGACAGAGTATTTCTTGAATTTACATGATGACACATGATTCCATGTAATGACCTACACAGGTCCAACATTGCAAATTTGGTAACACTGTTCAATTTCTCTACCAAATCTGGCAACTTTTTCGTCTCCCAATTTATGGTGAGTTTCGAAATGTTATTCATAGATTCGCTATTGTTATTTGTCCAAAACTTTTCAAAATCTCATTGTTGTTGAGGCTCACAAATATATTTGTACAAAATGGGTTAAAGTTTTTCAAAATATTTCTTGAATACAGGATATTTATTTGTCAAATTCAAAACCTGAAAACACATTTCTTCAAATGCATAGAAATCCTCAGATTTCAACAACACCTTTTCTCCAAATATTACATTTCTTTCATGTGTAGGACACCCAACCTTGTCAATTAAATATCTACTAATATTATCCTTAGGATTTTTTGAGCATAATAAATGTGTAGCACCAGGCAAACAAGTTCTAATAGCTTTCATCAGTGCATATTCCTGGTCACTTCCTACTCGTATTTCTACATTGGGCACACAATCAGTTAAAATTCATTGCAAATTAGAAAAGAGTGAACGGTAGGTACAATATTCTCCAACCAAATGTATATACATTGGTCCCAGAAACAAAGGACTATCTATAACCACTCTTTATGAGTCACAGAAATATTTTTATATACAGTGGTAGTAACAAATTAAATGACCTATCTATACCTAATGCATTACCAGAAACTTAACTTCTTTTCATATCTTGCAATTGTTTAAAGAATTACGCCAGACGCCTCATTCTTCTTGTGGATAATATCCTGAACATACGAATTGCTGTCTAATATTGATCAAACTGAAAGAACTTGTCGGCAATATTATTTCTATATTGTTTTCATTATTTCTTCTGATCATTTTATTTCTTATCCCGCAGCTGTTTGAAATCTAGAGGGGCTTCTTGAGTTACCAACTGCTGGTATGCTTCTCTTGGTGTTTTAGATTTCACAGAATCACTAATCTTGTACATCACAATCGGGTCGGTTCTAGTGTAAGTTGTCTTTTTTGATTTTGCGTTAGCTACCATGAAAAGTTTTAGTCGTTAGCATTGTACCACTGTACTCAATTTTGTGAAACTATCTTCACTATCTTCAACAGGTTATGGTACAATGGGAATATATGAAAATTTTCCTAAGATAAGACTTTCAATACAGAGTTTATTCTTCAAGTAGACACTTTTAAATTTACCATCAATTAATACAAAGCAATTTACTGTTGTATCTATTTTGGTATCCCATACACCACAATTGTAGACGAAAGTACGTCTAGCTTCAGCAGTTGCGTTGTCGGCATTACCAGCACTGTCAATTAAAAAATGAACATTATTTTTCTGTCCATAAGGTATCGAGCGCCTGATACGTAGGTCGATGTCTTGCTTTGCGACGTTAAAGAGCTGGTCTATTGTCAGGAATTTGCTTCATGCTCGTATTGGTTAAATTTGCCTACATTTGGGTTAAATTTGCCTTCATTTGGGTTGAATTTTGCTTCGTTTGTGTTGAATTTGGCTTCGTTTGTGTTTATTAGGTTTCATTTGGATTATTCGTAGAACCCTACTTATTTGATTTCTGACCTTTTGAAATCATAAGACAATTAATTGGCTTTAACTGATATACTAATGGCCAATAAAAGCATGTAAACATAGGAATTAATTAGGAAAGTGTGTTCAAGATCTTACAAAGATATATTTTCCCTCAAAATATTTCGCCCTAAGATCTTCGGCAACTTTATGCGCTTTGCCATACTGCCATGTTTCAGAGGCTGGATAATTGAGCCAAAATTCCAGGCCAAGCCAATTTGGCTAATATTTTGATGATTTCAAGCCAAAATTAACATGGGAACATAGGAATTAATTCAAAATTTAACCCAATTATTTAAACATATCAGAGTTTTGACCTTTTGAATTCTAAGCCAATTAATTGGCTTTAACTGACATACTCTATAACATGCCTGGACTGCAGAATAAGAAACATTTTTCCATGAGTCTCTGCAACAAATTAGCCCAATTTTATATCTCTGCGGGAGATCTTGAATTAATTCCTATGTAACCTTTAATTTAGCTGCAGGGTATTTTGAATTAATTTACCTGCGAGAGACTCTGAATCTGCTACTGACAGTGAGAGAATAACCGTCTTTCAAATGAAAATCTCTGAGGAACAAGTGACACTTTATGCAGAGTGGGTACTTTGCGAAAACTGTTTTAAAAGGTATATTGAAAGCATTAAACTTATTTCAAATGGAAGCTGTTATGTGTATGGACCTGATGGCTGAATTCCAGTTTGCAGGAATGGGTATTTAGTTTGCAGATAAAATATTGACACATTAGAGGTCACAGTGAGAGTGTTTGTAAATTTTGTTTGTATCTGTCTACCATAGGTTTAGTACGCCATTGGGTATACATTTTTTCGCGATTTTTTTTTACAATTGGTCTGTGTATACTTGCTACAATAGATAAAAGTTTCTGTTATATCTAATTGTGTGGAATAATTCTTATATTTAATGGTGTATATCACAGTTTATATTAATATTTCACCGTTTCTACACACAACTACAAAATATTGCATGCATACATTTAGGGGACAAAAACTTTAAGTGTACGCAATTTGCAAAAACTGTTTTAAAAGGTATATTGAAGGCTTAAACTTACTTCAATTTAAAGGTGCTATGTCTATGAACATCACGTTATGAATAGGTAAAGAATACGCAACTTTTGTGAACTCTTTTATTGAACAAACAAGTAGTTTAATCAACTACCTAAGCTACTGTTCTGATAAAAACATTTCATTGTATCTTTCAATTGCTCAGGGAAAGAAAACCCTTAAACCCTGTTCTTGTATTGAGCTTTGGGTGGCTCCAGCATCACAAGTTCGTTTGGTAAGACAGATAAAGAACCTCTTCAACATCTTTGCTTACATAAAATCCCTGTCCTCTCTCCTGAACAAATGACACACTGTATTGTTTCATTTCATTTAAGTGTGTGACCTGTAAAATAGATATTATTACATGATTGGTGTATGCGATAAATAGCAATACAATACCTTCGAGTTACTGAGAATATCATATGGCTTATTTATTTTTTAATTGAAGAAGCATTGATTTTTACCCTTGCAATGTAAACTTCAAACGGGCGATAATTCCGTACACCTGTAATCGTTGCTACATTTTCAATCCACGTAAACCAAACTGCCATGCCGTCACTGGAGTCGTTCATCTTAATGGAAAATGAGTCCTATCTTCATTTCTAATCACAATGTGATTGCAATTGTGTAGTTAATCATGTAATTATGTAACATTAAAAGCATAGTAAAGTTCTTTCACATCCAAATAAAACACAACTAAACGGGAACATTATAACCTATGTTCATCCTCTGCATCTGTTGTGTCAGGTACGTTATCTGATGCAATAACAGGTTCTGTTGCTGTCTTTTGCTTTTTCGTCTCTTTGTAGCTGATGCTTTTCACTTAGAAGTTTTTTTCTTTTCTTGGGAGTTCTTCATTTTCTTTTTGTATTTTAAGTTTCACTACCATTTTAGTGAATGAAATTGCAAATGCTCTGTCCCAAGTGGATCGAATATTCTTTGGAACACATCCTGGATGCTGTTCTGGGAAGAACTTAAGTTTTTCATGGCTGGGGTAATCTGGATTGACAACTGGTTCTGAAGAACAGCTGTTGAAGGGTTACTACTATTGGCAAGTTTACCAATCATCACAGATATCTGTGCACAGTCTTTCTTCAAATGAGCATATCTATGAAAATCAATCACCATATCAACAAGTGTTTCTTCCATCTTCTCTATCCATTGAAGTATCAGTTGCTCTTCCTTCTGTTTGCAATGAGCTGTTCATAGTTTCTACAGCCACTGTCTGTGTAGTTCATTCAATGAAGCCACCTGTAGGATTATATTATTATAATCAATAATATTATCTGGAGTAACATACTTATAGTAAGCTGGCAAAACGACTTCAGCAAGATAATACTGAGATACGATTGTATCTTCGTGTTTCACTTCATAGTCTCGAATGTGTTTGGTTCATCCTTACTTCAGATCTTAAAGTCCAAAGACTTTAAGATGGAAGCCAAGGGATAATTATTTCTAGTTTCATGCCAGTTAGTCAATACAAACACTGGAAATGTGAATTTTTTTTCCCCTAAGCCAGTCATAAAAGCTGTTGCACAGGAATTCATAAAGGGTTTCACTTGAGATGTTTTCTCACTTTTACCAACTTAGAACACATAACCCTCAGGAAATTCATTAACAATAGTAAGGTCAGTACGTTTTCTAGGATATATAATCATGCATGAAGGAATTAGCCCATCAGCACAAGCATTTGCTAGAACAGTTATATTAGTCTCTAGTGCAGAAATGACACCTCTTCAAACTATTTTTTTTGCCACCAACCCTGTAAGTACTTTTCCATGCTCTAGAGAGAAAAGAAAATCCTGACTCATCGATATTAAACATGCGTGAAGGGTTAGCTAGTATGTTTAAATTATCTATGTCACTTAAGTACTGCCTCAGATCATTAAACCATTACTAAATGACACTACACTCTTGCTTAAGTTCTTACGAGCTGATGTTAGAGATTCAAGAGTGCAAAACACGAGGCTTAAATGACATTTGCAGAACAGTGACCACCATTTCTTGCCTGGTTCATTTCCCTGAAATGAAAATGGTTTCACTCGATGCTGACCTGCTCGTTCTTCCTCAGTCAAAATTTTCTTGACTGCTCCAATCACATTATTTTTGGTTACTGGAAAAGAACGAGCCTTTGCTAAACGCATATAACTGATAAAAAACTTCTTCTGCATTTGTCAGTATTGTTGGAGGACCCATCTTCATCGTCATGTCACAAAAACCACTCATATTAAGAAGTAATGTTGACTCGGGCACTTCATGCTTACGATCAGATTCACATATCTTCAATCCACATCTAGATTAAAAAACAATTATGTAGGCATTATTAGAGATTTGCAATATTTATCTATATTATGTTTGGCAAATCTTTTTATATTCAATCTTTAACATGTTGCGTTTGGGAATCAAAAACTAGGTTTCCTCTACAGTGCGGGAGTTTAAAAGTTCCAACATATCTGTACTAGTAACGCAATTGAGCTGACATTTTGTGTGGTTCATATTCATGGTTAGTACTACCAATTACAGAAATAAAATAGCGTGTCCACCGGTGGGCATTTCGCAATGCAAAGCTCATGGCTCTACTGCATTGCGGAGTGCCCACCCGTGATCACTGCTTGACATCAAAAAATGGCACGTTTTAGAGTTGTTTTTTTCAATAATTCAAGATTGTAGATAAATATTTATTGTTTCTCTGTGATAAAAATAAAAATATAATCATATAAATATTAATATATGCTGGCTAATTAATTTTATGATCTATTACTCGCATTCTCGTAAGGACGCGTCTTTCTTACCATTTCATTTTTTATGGTTTATAAAGAAATTTTGATAATCCTAATGAATTTTAATTTTCATGTCATGTGCTGAATGATACTAGTTAAGAATAATGTATTTATAAAAATGCCGCATAATATGTTAGGTGAATTCGAAAAATGAGTGAGCCAAAAAGTTACAACCTCTAATCAGAAAGCTCTGACCTGCCTGGCATGGGCACCCATACTATTATATGCCGTATTTCAATTTGGAGTTTAAATTATTATCAATTAATTCCAAATTCTAACTATTGAACAAAAGTTATTCGTTGAAAGAATTAGTTTGATTTATATCTGGTAGCAGCATATATAAATGAAAGGTTTTACAGACATGAAATTATATTTCTCATATTTTTTGCTTTATATGGTCTATTAAATGTTTAAAAAATGATCAGTTGCTTAGAGAATTGATCTATGATAAAGCAATTAAAAGTAGCTATAGTTTATTGTTTTATTCCAAAAAATTATTTTAATTATCTCAATTTTCATGCAAATTATTATAGGCCATATTTATTGAGTTGCCAAATTTCCTGATTAATGATCATGATTACTTTCATTCACTTATAAACTAATACATATTAAAAAGTATAAGTAAAAAATGTAAAAAAAATCCCGTTTATATAAATTTTTTGAAGATAATCAATTTTTTTATCGACCCACCCGTGGGTCACACCGCACGCAGCGTGTTAATAATTCTATAAAAATTAGTAGCTATAATATTAATATATATATTCAAAAATATCCTATACCTATATTTAAATTACACTAGCTAAATAAATTATACTCATGTTTGAATGTCATCCATTGCATTCTTGAGGTTTTCTTCAGTGTAGTTCTGACATTTTTTTATGACTGTTTGCGGTTTCTTTTTATTTTTATTACCATTACGACCATTGTTAATATTTTCACTTAAATCATTCTTATCAGTATTAAAACAATATATTACATGAAAAAAATATATATTATTACCTAACCCAATGAGTATGCAATGTGCAAAACCTATATGTATGTGTGCAAACCTCTATGTGCAGGGGTTTGCACACGTAAGGGTGAAGGCAAACTTCGCCCTTACGTTACTCATGTTTGGTAAACAATATTCACTCCTATTTACTATAGAAATAAGGGTGAAAATTTTGCGTAGTGTGTTCAATAAGGGCGATCTATAATGTATTCTAAATATCGTGTACGGTGTACCCATTGGTCTGACAGCATTTTTCAGACCAATGGGTACGCACCCATGTCTGCACATTGAAATACCCTATGCATAGTGTTTTTTGCAGTTCAGAACGTAGTCTTTCTTTCCTGAAACATAAAGAGTACGTTGAACAATTACAATGCTTGTTTACCTACATCCAAAATTAGAATTTTTTTTAAAGAGACTTATGAAATTTGAGAGTTACTGATTTCACCACATTACTGCATCTCTCATAGGCATCCATTTCTTTTGTACATTATACCAAGTATACATGGATATTTGAAGTTTCTCTTGTGACAAATGCGGATTAGATGCACTCAGCCGTTCAGATGGACGAAGTGCTTTATATAAAATGCGTACCTATTGGTTCAATGCGTACCCACTGGGGTACTAACCCAATCACTGTCATGTCCACAATAACCTTCAAAAAAGTCTGTCATTGACACACAATAACATTTCAATTAAGGGAATATAATAATAATAAAATTAAATATTTGAAATAACGTTTATTTTCATCTATAGCTCTACTACAGAGTATAGAATAATATACTTCTAAGAAACAAATGGAATAATTTACCTTATATTGATTATAAAGAGCTATGAATGAAAAGAAACTATATAATATAGCTAGCTATCAGAATTACAGAATATAGTAGGACGAAACATATAATAAGTTTAAACTGTAAAACAAATAGAAATATTCAATTAGCAATGATAATGTTAATTAATAAATCTAGGTTAACAAATAGAAAAGATTTATAGATAATTAAATAGCTATTATAATCTTAATTGATCTTACCTATCAAAACCAAAGCAAAAGGTTGGTAATTAATTAAACAGCCATTAGAATCTTAATTGATATTACTTGTCAAAACAAATGGCAGTTCACAAGTTTTATTCAAACAAACAAATTACAGAATTTTGCAGAAAAATTATGAGAATAGCCATGGTGCTAATTTCTAAAGTGCAACATCCTTAATTTTTTTACTTTTCAGTCGTATTAAGCACTTTAGAGTGTTTGTATTCTTTGAAGCGACCCTGCTTATCCTGTCTAATGGGAGCTATATGTTTAGACATTTTATTCTTTAGATCTCCCTGTCTGCAGATCTTGGGAGATCTGCATAATTTGATTGGAGCAACATAAGATAGAAGGCATGCAGCAATCAACAAGTGTTCTAATATCTAGGCTGTCATTGGACTGACCACCTTCTTTCTGATTGGCAGCCATTAGCTACTTCCATACCTCGTAAAGAGAGAGCCACAACTAACACAAAACAAGCTGTCGTCTAACACAAAACAAGCGGTCTCTCCAAGAAGTTGGTAGACACACTTGTTATTGTATTTCTTAACATAGCTTTTTTCATTTAGTGTCACCTGAACAACAATTTTTTCACCTTTAGAGTTACTGGAACTAATTGATAGAAAATTGTCATCAATTTGATCACTTAGAAGAAAAATAGTTATCTCTAATTCTCTGCATAAATCAGAGAGATTGATATTTTCATTGGTTGGAATGAACACCTTGCATCCTACAATTGATACTAATTTACCCTATATCATAGAGAAGAAAAGCATTTTTTTATTTTATGTATATTGCAAAACATGATAACATCAAGAGGGATTTCATCATTATCTCTGATATAAGGTAATTTAGATACAAAAGTGATGAAATTAAAGAACTCATTCATGCCATATGAAATCAATCTCACTTTATTATATGGAGTATTAGAGAAGCCTACTTCTCTATTTCCACACAACAATTAAAAACTGCTATGGTAATCGATACAAATGGCCAAAGATTCTGCTGATGGAAGAACGTTCTCAGTTCAAGGCTCTTCAGTAGATCTGTTTTGAATGCCTCTGTATCAGGAATACAGTCTTCTTCAAGTTCCCTGCATGACCAGTCTACCACTTTCTTTACTCTGGATTTGCATTCTTCCTAAGAGGCTGGTGCTCTTCATTATCATTTGTAGCTGTAAGAAATAATTACCCTTCATTTAAAAAATCCATGTTTCCTAAATTATGAGGCACCTCCTTATATAATCAATTTTAATTTGGTAGAGGCGATATAATTATTAAGAATACAAGAAATGTGTAATCTAATTTATCAGATTAAATTAGTTACATATTGTACATATGTCCACTATGAGGTGCCTGTCTTCCAGCTGACAGTCTTTGAAGGTCATTCGCTTGAGTTCACTGAAGTGTCTCTTCAATGAAGGGAGACACTAAAAACTAGGTAGATTCATCTTCCGCAAATTTGCAAGGAATCTGTCGCTTAGGAGTCTTCCATATTGGCACTTCCAAACCTTGTAGATAGATCATGGACTCTATAATCGGATTCAAGCAATTTTTAAGAAATATGCACAGTTGATGCCTTCAATATTTCATAGAAATTGTTTCTGAAAATGAACATGTAATATATAAAACCCCTAGAAGCTCATATAATTTAATTATTAAAGCTAGCTACTTTAAGGAATAGTGAGTGAAGAGTATTTCATGACACAATCACAAAAATAAGATACAGGTCATACAGCCATTTGATTTCTCACCTAGAGTGTCCAATATCTCCAACATTAGCAACAATGCATTTTGCATACCCAAGTGTATCTTCAAAATGAGAGGCAGCTCCTTTAGTTTTCACAACATGAAGAGCAGTTTTCAAAATATTCTCATTAACTAATGTATTCCTCGGCTTGTTTCCAGATGGTTCTTTGGTCTCATTGTATGGGACAACTTTGTTAACAAAATGACTTTAGCACTTGCTCTTTAGTTTGTAACATTTGGAATTCTGACCTTCATTCATGCATTGTATGTCTCTTCCTATTATAAAGTCATGAATGAAAGCATCCAATTTAGCAGAGGAGTTACTTAGAGCATTGTCAGAGCAAGAAGCACATCTTATACCTACACTGTTCACCTTTTACAATCACCATTTCGAAAAATGCGTTTTCAATTAACTCTGCAATCTTCTTCGATAAAGTGATTTTTATCATGAACACTACCAGTAACTGCTGCAAATTTAGAGACTAATTTCTCTGCATTGAGAAGCAGATTCTTTATATCTAATATTTCCTTGTGAAGAGACGTTAGTATATCTGTATTGTTTCTTGCAATTTTTGTATGAGGTTAGAGTTTTTCTCTAACAAATCTCCATCATATATACTTTCACTCTTCTCTTCTGGAAGAGAATCCACAATCTCATTTTCATTGTCTGAATTTAGGAAACTTTTCCTAGACTTCTTGTAAACTTTTAATGGTAGCTACGCTCTCTTCTGGAACAATCACCTCTCGTTCTTCTGGAGCGAGAGGTGGTCCTCTGTTTAGGATTTATTTTTAAGCTTTGGGGTAGTTATTTCTTGAATTTCCAATTTATATTTCACAATATCCTAATGGTCGAGTTGTCTGATATATTGCCGAGGATCATATTGCTTTAAAGTTTTATGATTGTGTTTAATATGCCGATCAACTGTAATTTTAAATCCGTCAGTAAATTGGAATCTTGGATTTTTTGGTTTTATGCACAATATACATGCATGCTTCTGTCTATGAATAAGTTACCAGTAAACTCTATAAAAAGTCATTTGATATTCCACATCATTTAAAAAAATTAAGAATATTTATAACTTATATATTATTTAATAAAATAGGTAATATCAGAAACTGGTCAAACTAGAGTTTATTTAGCTACACTGTAGTACTGAACATTTACTTTATCATAGCATTGGTTTTTTTTTCTTCCAAAATAATCATCAGTTTTTTAACAACCCTGATTTTAAATACCTATTATTCTTTTTATTATCCCAACTTATGGTCTTGGATCAAGGTATTGCTTATTTTTGTATTGTTCTAAATTACGTTTATTTTCAAGAAACTTAAAATCTTAAATTAGCCTGAAAATTGAAAATAGAAAAAGAATAGTAGGTTGTTTGGGGGACCCCATGCTACAACAAAGCCATTTACTACCAATGGGAGGCTATTACACAGCAACACAAAAACAAATAAAGTCCCTCCCCCCCTCCATTATTTGCACCCCTGACCCACTTCCAACTTCCACAGCAAACTGAAATTTTCTGTATGTTTTCTTTAGACTGTTTTCTAGCATTTTCTAAAAATTGCAAAAAATCACAATGTGATCCCCTGAAGGGGATGGTTCACGCTTTTTTGACATTTTTCCCAAAAAAATTCTTCTTCAGTTACCCCCAAAATAGTTCATAGAAAACTTGTGGAAATTTCCATAGCGATCGGATGACTCTAAGTGCGTCAATTATGATGTAATGTATAGGGAGGGAGGGTGCTGAGGTGAGAGTTTGTTTTGATGTTTGTTTGTTCTTATGTACCTTTGTGTACCTATAAGCCTCCCATTTTTGGTTGATGGCTTTGTCGCTGCCAGGGTGGACCTTTGGTCCCCCCAAGCGACCTGAAAAGTCCCCTGGCCGGGACGAAAAGCCTAACTTTTTGTGCTTCAATAAAATTGAAATTTTTTCTTTCTCAATTATCTCAGTAACTTTTTTCACTCAAATTTTCTCGTTCAAAATAGAGCCCAGGGTTGGTGGTTGGTCCTACAGAAAAATGTATGGGAGATAATCTGTTCAGAGCGAAATTCCTAAAATCATCTAGAAGCCCTTTTTTTAAATTTCGATCTCTTAACTTTTTTATTTCGAAAAGAAAAAAAATTAAAAATAAAATAAATTTGAGATCGAAATTCTAAAAGAGCTTCTAGAAGACCTCAGGAATTTCGTTCTGAACAGATTAGCTTCTATAAATTTTTCTTTAGGACCAACCCTGGGAGCTTTTTTTGGTAGGGGGGTCCAAAAACAGGTTTTTTGCCCCCCAAGGGGGAGGGGGCCCCAAAATGAAAAATTTACAATAGCATCTTCAAAGATTTATAGCATTCTACACCGTATGTCAAAATCTCAGCTCAATCGGACAAGTATTATTGGTAGCTAGCAAAAAGCGTGAACCATCCCCTTAGTCCACCAACAATTTCTGATAATTTGGCTGATCCATCAACATTTTCCCAATTTATCCACCGAAAATTAATAGTAAGATAGGAATAAACTAACCAGGTAATGAAGCATGTCCAAACTCATCATTTTAGTGAGAAGTTCATGACAGTTATTTTGAGCTCTTCAGTGACAAATGGTGAGGAATATCTATTTTTCTCCTAGGATACAATGTTATTTGGCAGAGAATTTATGATGATTTGATCATTATCTAATATTAGAGAGAAAGTTGGTGATTTGGAGAAAACTTGAGAGAAAAATGGATCAAGTAAAATAGTATGGCTCATAAACTCTCCATTTGCCTCCAGCTGTCTCCAAATATATCCAAATTTCTATCCAAAATATTATTGTAGCATAAGAGAAAAATAGATATTTCTCAACATTTGCAATTGAAGGGCTCAAGATAACTGACATGCTCTATTACCTGGCAAATAGAGAGTTTATGAGCCATACTATTTTACTTGGGGAAATAAAAAGCTAAAAATCCATCTACTTTGCTAGATCCTTATTTTCAAAGGCCAAGAGGAAAAAATTCCACCAATAAGTTGGTAGGATTTACCATGAAATACAGACTGGTATATTCCCATGTTAATTTGAAACACGTTGCTAGCCTATGAAACACGATTGATTCAGAATTTTAAGACAATTACATTACCTGAAATTTGATCATTAGAAATGTAATCCAATTAACTGGCTTTAACTGACATGCTCTTATACATGTAACATGGGTAATTAACTAATTAATTAGGTATATTGATATATTTCTGAAATCTGATAGAAACATTGTAAAAATTACAGTTTTCTAAATTCTATGATAAATTTATCTTCTATTCCAAATGAAACATCTCAATCAAAGAATTAAATTTAATCTGAGTACTAGTGAAACTGGACCATTCTGTATTTGGTGCACAAAATCCCACCAACTAATATCTTTTACAAAAATCAGAAATAAATCCAGTTTCCACCAACAATTTCCACTAATTTGGCTGATCCACCTACATTTTCCTAATTTACCTACCAAAAATTAATGTTAATATAGGAATAAATAGCTAAAATTCCACTGACTCTGCTAGAATATTATTTACCAAGGTAAAAATTTACTGTTTACCATGAAGTAAACAGTACTTCCAAAGACAATATAAGATAGATGCTCAACTTGATAGGACACATGCAAAAATAATAACAACCAATCAGAAGCGATCAGTAGCATACGTCACACCAAACAATAATAAACGTACGCCCCCCCCCCCCCCCCCTTGAAATTGACAGAAGGATAATCTTTAATCTTAACGTGTGAAGTCGTTAGAAGTATAAATATCCTCTACTGATTAGGGATCAGAGAACTAATTATTTTATTATTAATTAAGTTTACAACATTGCATATGTGGTTCAATTTAGTATTCTAAATATAAACTACCCCCTTTTAACGGAGAATAGTCATAACTAGGTATACCAAGCTAGTATAAACCTATGTAGGTACCATATTGTTTTTGACAACACCAAGTTGTAGGTATACAATAACGCTGTTTGGCTAGCAGTTGGGTCAGAGTGCTGACGTCAGTGCAAACATGCTCTGTATTTTATAACATGGAGTTGAGCGTCTATCTTAAATTGTTTTTGGTACTGCCAAGTAAAAAGTATGGCTCATATAGTCACCAAATTTCTATCTTAAAATGATCATAAATTCTCTTCAAAATTACATTGTATAGTGTAGCATAGGAGAAAAATAGATATTTCTCGCCATTTTCATTTGAAGAGCTCAAAATTACTGTCACTGCTTTATTTATTACCTGGGTAGTACGGTAGTATCTACCTATAAACATTGGATCCAGTCTGAAAACTATGAAAGGATTTAATCATTTGAGGATTAATCCTGATTATTCCTGGGTCTAGGTCCTACTTCATTTCTATGTTCCCATGTTATTTGCTGCACCCAAATCCCTATTTCTGTAAAGAAAATCCAGGGTCTGAGGAACCATTCTTTTGAATTATTTTATTATTGAAGTTATGGTTCTGAAACCTTGTATGTATATATAAAATTGAATTATCTATCGTTTTTGTTCTGGACACTTCTTCGATTAGACCCATAGAAAACGAGTTATTCGAATTTCGAACCATTTTCAAAAAAACCACACCTGTTTTTTGGTTGAAGCTAGAGCATTGCGTTTTTTTGCATTCGATTCTCCATACTGATATCTACAATATGATTTTCTTCTATTTTTGATTTTCGAATGGGTTTCCTAAATTTCAACTTTTTCATAAAAGTAAACCAAAAATTTTGAAAATAATTTTTTGTCGGAAAAAATTTTCTACAACAAATTCGAAAATAAAAAATCGAAGAAAATCATTTTGTAGATATCATTATGGACTATCGAATGCAAAAAACCGCAATGCTCTATCTTCAACCAAAAAACAGGTGGGATCTTTTGAATTACAAGATTTGTAGCTATCAAAATTGGTAGGAATTTCCTTTCAAAGTTTGATGATCTGACGTGCAGCGTCCATCAACTTCGAAGGTTTAGGGGCAACTGGCTAATCTCTCTTTGCATTCTTTGGTGTGTGCGTGGTACACGGGTATGTTAGATACCAGATATAGCGATATAATTAATTATTACGAATTATAATTGGCTGAGAGATGGTTTTAATCAACTTTCAAGTAGTAATAATAATAATAATCTTTATTGAATAATATATTCAAGCCAATATGATGTTTTCTATTGTAGGAAAAGGAAAACTTTTCTGGCAAAAAAATAAGTATAAAGTTAAAAAATTCAAGCTAAAACCTACAAAAAAATTATACAAAAGTAAAATGACAAAGAAAACTACTCACAGAACAAAACAAGAAAGGATAGCTCAATTAAAAATAAAGAAAATCCTAGATAAACATAACATGACAGCATTACAGTAAGGTATTAAGCAACTGTTCTTTGTATTTTAGTTTAAAAGCAGACACAGAATTACTGTTGCGAATTGAAATAGGTATGGAATTCCGAATGAAAGATCCCTGGAAAACTACAGACATTTGACATTGGGCAAGTCCATGAAAAGTAGTGTTGACATTATCATGATTTCTAGTATTATAGTGATGATTAGGAAGATTAAGCTGATTTGATTGTTTTACATGATGCATATGAATACCTATGGCTAGTACTGTCATTCCAATCTGCAAAGTGTGTCAAAATCAAATCTGTCTCAAATTTCCAAAATGTTGCAAATGACCAGAATTTTTCAAATTGTGTCAAAATCTTGCAAATATTATTATTATGATGAAAGATTATTTTTTCCTGGAAGTTAATGTTTTTGTCAAATGGCTGAAACAAATATTAACTAGTTAACTTTCTAATACTTTTTTCCATTTTTTTTTAATGTAAATTGCAGTCTGCAGCTTTGAAAATATGGACAATACTCTCTGATGCAGTGCTATGTAACCACACTGAACCCAGTCTGCATAATATGCCTATGGTACATTTTTAATATTTTTTGTGCTGACAATCCTTAATTGGAACAGAAGGCAAAATACAGGTTTTATCAGAGAATAATTTACCTGTTTCTGTGCTCTGGCACTTAACACGTTTCTTGCCGCACTCCTAAAACAACTTTTTAATTCCAACTTTTTGTTCTAACCTTTCATTTTTATCTTTCTTCACTAAATCATTTTTATACAAAGGTACAAAAGAGTTTTTGAATGTTCAAAATCTTTGAACATGTTATCTAGCGTCGGACCGGGTGGCTTTGCGCATTTTCCGCATACTTTGATTTTACGAAAAAACTAGAGAAGTCAGCAATTTGATTTTTTGTGTGCAGATAGATGAAGGATAGACCTAGGTGCTCACCAAGTTTCAACTCTTTAAGTTCAATAGAAAAAAAGTTATCATCGAAAAACTGTGCGCAAAGATTGTGGGGATAAACCGGGTGAATTTTGCGCAATTACCGGGTGTACTTGCGCACTGCGCAAATTCACCCAATGTGAAACTGCGCAGTGCGCAAGTTCATCCCATGTATAAACTGTGCATAGAAAATCTAACCCCGATATGCTATGCAACTGCCGTGAATCTGCCCCAATCTTCTATGCAACTGCCCCAATCTGCTGTGCAATTGCAGTGAGGCTACTGTGGAATTGCCGTGAGTCTGCTGTGGAATTGCCGTGAGTCTGCTGTGGAATTGCCGTGAGTCTGCTGTGGAATTGCCGTGAGTCTGCTGTGCAATTGCCGTGAGTCTGCTGTGGTATTGCCGTGAGTCTGCTGTGGTATTGCCGTGAGTCTGCAGTGGTATTGCCGTGAGTCTGCTGTGGTATTGCCGTGAGTCTGCTGTGGTATTGCCGTGAGTCTGCTGTGGTATTGCCGTGAGTCTGCAGTGGAATTGCCGTGAGTCTGCAGTGGAATTGCCGTGAGTCTGCAGTGGAATTGCCGTGAGTCTGCAGTGGAATTGCCGTGAGTCTGCAGTGGAATTGCCGTGAGTCTGCAGTGGAATTGCCGTGAGTCTGCAGTGGAATTGCCGTGAGTCTGCAGTGGAATTGCCGTGAGTCTGCAGTGGAATTGCCGTGAGTCTGCAGTGGAATTGCCGTGAGTCTGCAGTGGAATTGCCGTGAGTCTGCAGTGGAATTGCCGTGAGTCTGCAGTGGAATTGCCGTGAGTCTGCTGTGCAATTGCCGTGAGTCTGCTGTGCAATTGCCGTTAGTCTGCTGTGCAATTGCCGTTAGTCTGCTGTGCAATTGCCGTTAGTCTGCTGTGCAATTGCCGTGAGTCTGCTGTGCAATTGCTGTGAGGCTGCTGTGCAATTGCTGTGAGGCTGCTGTGCAATTGCTGTGAGGCCTCTGTGGGATTAACGTGAGGCTGCTGTGGAATTGCCGTGAGGCTGCTGTGGAATTGCCGTGAGGCTGCTGTAAAATTGCCGTGAGTCTGGTGTGTAATTGCCGTGAGTCTGCTATGGAATTGCCGTGAGTCTGCTGTGGAATTGCCGTGAGTCTGCTGTGCAATTGCCGTGAGTCTGCTGTGGAATTGCCGTGAGGCTGCTGTGGAATTGCCGTGAGGCTGCTGTGGAATTGCCGTGAGGCTGCTGTGCAACTGCCGTGGGGCTGCTGTGGAATTGCCGTGGGGCTGCTGTGGAATTGCCGTGAGGCTGCTGTGCAACTGCCGTGGGGCTGCTGTGCAACTGCCGTGGGGCTGCTGTGCAACTGCCGTGATATAGGAGTATCGGGGATGAATATCACAGGTTTATTAATGAATAAGAGCTCTTTAACTTTATTAATAAATGTGCGCAAGTCCACCCGTGAATTAAAATATTCCCAGGGTGATGTTGCGCATCTAGTATATTGGTTATATCTCAATAATTTATAATTATTATTAAAATCATCTTACATGACGTTAATCTGCAGTAAATTATGCGTATCCAACGTAAATTGCAATCAAATTGGAGCATAATTATCAACACTACAGCATAGTTCGCGGAGATTCGATTCTAGTCCAAAATAATTATTTTGCCATAAAAAACATAGGTCTCTGTTTGAACACTTAGTATCTATACCTAATCTCTTACGATTTTCGTGAAATTTATGCACTAGGGGGTTTAAGAGCTGCTCTTTCCAATGGTGTTGTCAGATTTGAAATATTTTCACGCATTCACCGTCAATTACCGATGCGCAACTTCACCCGGAATGTTGAAGTGCGCAAAGCCACCCGGTCTGACGCTACAAGCAACGATTCACATATATTAACACTTTAAATGCTGCGTTACCCACCCGTGGGGTCACATGGCAAGAAACGTCAACTTTTATCCTTTTCTTTCAGGTTAATGAAATTATAATTTTTTTATCATAGTTCTCGTTAACATGAGTCAGTCTGCTCTTAACGAGTCACTGGCAAGGCTAGATGCAGCTCTGGGAGTGTCTCCCGGCCGTACAAAACCACGAACTATTGTCCCTAAAGGTAGTTACAATTATGAATATGTAAATTTATTCTTTTCTGTGCAATTAGCTGGAATAAATAGCTATATTGAAATAATTGCAATAAAATTATAAATAGCTTATATTCAAATAATTTTAGATTTTGGTATTGTGCAATAACATATAGCTAGCTGTCTCTATTTTTCTTTAATTTGGTTTTCTGTGTTAATTCACTGTAAAAAATTAATAAATTACCCCAATCTTCTTGTTGTTCAGGTCACAGCACTTTATCTGCAGTAAATAACATCTCTCACATTTTGGATGGAAAAGGTTTAGACAATTCTCTAGCCATTGAATCACCTTATGCTAATTTATCAGCTCTAGGTGAGTAATTATTAGGGTTGTGACTATATGCATTTAAAATCATAGATCCTGAAAATATTATAGACGGAGAGAAATAATCAGAATTGAATAGTTCTAAATCAGCGGTATATAGTATTCGATACCTTTGTATTTCGTTTCGTCTATGATATTCCTAAGATCTATGATTTTAAACGCATATTGTCACAACCCTAGGAATCATAGGTATTTGTTGTAGTCAACAATTTTGTCAGAGACTAATATTTTGAATATTTTTTGTTAGCTATCTTGCTTCCTATTGTTGGTTGTTTGTGATTGGTCAACTTGATAATCACAATTGTAAATTAAAAAATAACAATAGTTGACCACAAACAAAGTTTAGTTGCTACTTTAACTCATTATTACCACATGGAAGTCTGATAACTAATATTTAAAAGAAAATTCAACCTAATGCTCATATATGCTAATCCTGATGGTATCAATTTATACATTTTTTGCTTATAGCTATGTTTTATTTATTTGGAAAGAAGATAAATCTATATTAGTGATGCATTCTTTCATTTACAAAACCAGCAGGATGATGGAAAAATAAGTTTTTGCCAAACTCATTGGCCACACCTGTAGCTTTCTTGCTTTGTGTGAGCAAACACAATATTTATAATTAAGCTTGAATCGCATTATTCTGTTAGAATAATCTCCTGTTTGTATTGAAGTGCCATTGCTATCTTTAATACAGGTGACTCCTTTCTTGGCAACGAGTCTTTTTTTGACAATGAAGTTACAGCAGCTGTACCACACTACACTGATAATAACCTTGATGTCTCTCAATTGCCAGCTCAACAAAATGCACAGGTAATGAAGCAAGCATCAACTATTCTTATCATATTCATGGTCCTGCTGGATTCTTCATTAAAATAGTTCATGCAAATGACATTGCTTGAGGAAGAGATAAAAAAGGGAAGCAGTAGCTAATTGCTCTTGATGTGGAGATAATATTAAGGTTTTTGACTCATGAGGATTTATGAACATTCCACTAATTTAATCAAATTCTCCATCATTAATAGCTCTGCCAAATATAGTTGTAGTTTCACCATTCCGCAAAATAGGATACTGTTCTATTTTATAGATCAAAAGCTACTTATAAACTGGATATTTACCTCTTAAGCGTTTCCTTATTTATCCAATGTAGATATTTTTAGTGATGCTATTGACTGAATTTTTCAAAAACTCTAGCTAGTCCTCATTGCAAATAATTAATACTAGTATTTGATTAGAATTTACAGTGAGAATGTGTTCACTAGCCAGTAGCTACTATTTATATCATCAGAAACTATCACAGTTTAAGTTCAGTTACAATTCATGGACTTTGAAAAATGATGCCATTTTATTCTTCTTGGTTTTAATGGAAAAATATTGTCTTTAATTCTTTAAATAAAAATTATTGACATTGACTAAAAAAAGTTAATGACATTGACTAAAAAAAGTTAATGACTTTGACTAAAAAAAGTTAATGACTTTGACTAAAAAAAGTTAATGACATTGACTAAAAAAAGTTAATGACATTGACTAAAAAAAGTTAATGACATTGACTAAAAAAAATTATTGGTATTGACTAAAAAAATGTATTGGCATTGCTTAAAAAAATTATTGACACTGACTAAAAATATTATTGACACTGACTAAAAATATTATTGACACTGACTAAAAATATTATTGACACTGACTAAAAATATTATTGACACTGACTAAAAATATTATTGACACTGACTAAAAATATTATTGACACTGACTAAAAAAATTATTGACACTGACTAAAAAAATTTATTGAAAATAAACTTTTTATTGCCTCCAGGTTCTGTTCAGTGAGTTTGTTCAAGTGTTGGTGGGAGAGGGGGGTCCCAAGGGTGTGGAGGATGGTGTCTGGGGTGAGTGCCAGCAGTACGAGCTGCTTTGTGACCAGCAGAGGAAACATATTCTCAGGATAATCAGGAGGATGCCTAAACACCATTCCAACACTAAGAAAATTGAAAAGGTTAGTCCTACTTAGAACTGAGATAGAAAATTGAAAAGGTTAGTCCTACTTGGAACTGAGATAAAAAATTGAAAAGGTTAGTCCTACTTAGAACTGAGATAGAAAATTGAAAAGGTTAGTCCTACTTGGAACTGAGATAAAAAATTGAAAAGGTTAGTCCTACTTGGAACTGAGATAAAAAATTGAAAAGGTTAGTCCTACTTGGAACTGAGATAGAAAATTGAAAAGATTAATCCTAGCTACTTAGAACTGAAAAGGTTAGTCCTACTTAGAACTGAGATAGCTTGAGTTGTGATAATATGCTTTTAAATTCGTAGCTTCGGAAAATAATATAGACTGAGATTGTTCATGTTGTTTTCTTTGTTTTAGGTCCTAGAGCAGGTGACGAGTGAATGTAACATGTGGAGGCTACTGAGGTGTCTGTACAAGGACAGAATCAGCATAGAAGACACGGAGTGCTCCTTCAGCAATGCCCACCTCATGTCCAGTGACCAGACCATCATTGGCGAACTGTTTGACTCGTGTCGTGAAGTCAGAGAGGTGAATATAATGACTAATATTGTTGGATATCATTATAGCTACATAAATTTCAATAGAAATAATGGAGTTTATTGACCCCTTAATTGTCCTGCTAAGCTACTCAGTTTAAGTATTCATGATACCTGCAGGTATCATGAATACTATTTAAATTATATGATTATTAGGCCTATGTCATTTTTTCTTCTATCTATGACCAAAGATTTGGACCCGACCGATAATTTGGAACTAGCCGAGCTTATTTTCACCATTTATTCTTCTGCTCTATTTAAATGATTGTGATAGCTATATTTGGATTGGTAAATAATTTTTCTTTCTCAGGGTCAAATTGTTGTGGATTGGTTGGAGAGGAGTGCATCTGAAGCGCTCACTGACCTGCATGAGAAAATGGAACACTACGGTGACTCTCACATTGCATGGGAAAACACACTCAAAATTGTAAAGGTGAGAATAGAGCTGTAACTTTGGTTAGTACTTCACACGTTACACATTTAAATAATTTCATTAGCTTATAACAAGTTTAGTGAAATATGAAAGTATAAATAAATAATAGCTAGCTACCGTTAATATAATAGATAATAATAAATGGCTATATCTTCTTCAATAAAATATAGGCTGAAAACGTTACTTAATTGTAGGAAAATAAGTAGAGTAACCAGCTAGGTACCTTATAGAAAAAAAGCTACAAAACCTCTGTTAGCTGCTACCCTATGAATTATTTACATTACTCTGCTTAGGCTACTTTACCCACAGTTTAATAACACTGGACTAGAGAATAGTTTGTACTTTCTTCTGCTTCATTGGTCCTTTATATTTATTTTCACTCTTATTCTGTCCTTAATTATAGTCTCTTGTGTCCTTTATTATAGTCTCTGTGTCCTACCATACTCTTTATTTCCCAGGCCAATAATCGCAACAAGGGGCAAGGTGTTGGCAGACTGATGATAGGTGGCGTCAATGAAAGTTCTCAGCTCATCAGTTCTCTAGATCCAGATGCCCCAGTGAGAGAAGGCAAAGCACTGGCAGATATTGATCAGGAGGATGAGAGGGTGCTTATCAGGAGGATAATGATGAGCATTAGATCAGGTAAAGTTTTTCATACTCTGTTCATACTAATATGACACAGAAGAAAACGATTGCAGCTACACTCTTTGTTTTGAATTTTATTTTTTGAACGAATAACCTTCAAAAACATAAAATTAGATAGCTACATGTATTAAATTTCATGGAGTTTGAAGCAGAAAGATAAGATACATCTGCCTCATTGACCTTCAACTTCATTAGTAGAGAAGAGCAGTATTTTTTCTATTGATAGCTATAGAGTAAGTTCCGAAATATCGGATAGCTTTACATTTTCGATTATATAAAATAACTAATTGAATTCTTGAATTTTTCTTTTATAGCTAATCGAATATAAAAATCTGTCCGAACTTACCCTAGGTTTCAAAATGAAATTAGGTGTCTTGTTTTCTGTGATTTCATGCCTTTTTTCTGACTGAATGTTTTTTTTTGTGTAGGAGGTATGCAGGAGGCACAGGAGATGTGTGTGGGTAGTGGTCAGCACTGGAGAGCTGCCACCATGGAGGGGTGGAAGCTGCACCATGACCCCAATGTGACGGACAGTTCCGCCAGGAGGCCCGTGATTGGTAACCCATACAGGTAAACTTATCCCTCCAAAATATTGCATCGCTTTACTTTATTCGAAAAAAAATCAGACCGTAACAGTAAATCATGGAATAATTTGACCGTAACAATGAAATCATCAAAAATTGTGGACTGTAAAAGTAAATCAAAGTAGCTTTCTAACTACAACTTCCTATATTTTCAAGCGTTTAGGCTTCTAAATTAAATAAAAGCAAACCATGAAAAAAATTCAGACGTCCAAGTATTTCAGACCGTGAAAGTAAATCAGGAAAAAAACTCTGACTGTAAAAGTTAAGAGATCCAAAATTTTTAATTAAAGTTTGTGAGAGGTTAAAATATATTCTTAATTGGCTACAAATATTAATGTACAGATATTGGTTTGTTCAAATAGAGATTTGTGGAAGAGTGTGGCTTGGAATGCATCAGAGGACTCACGACTCCCTTACCACGAGAGAGCTGTGTATGGGGCCCAGTGTGGCAACCTTAAAGCCATCCTCTTGGTGTGTGAGAAATGGGAAGACCTGCTATGGGCCAATCTAAAGGTAACACTTGTAACATTCACTACTATAAATGATTATAACCTTCGCAAAATTACAGAAGGTTAGGTTTTGATCAGCATTTATTTAATAACTCAAAAAGTATTCAACTAAATTGCCTGAAATTTGTTAGAACAGTTGGAGCGTTCAGGAACCATTTGATTAGATTTTAGGAGCGTTCGGGTCAAAGGACAAGGCTTCGAAGATGTCAAAAGTTTTATAACACGTCTTTCTTAGTAGATAATATTTATGTAATTACAGGTGATGGTTGACCAGTGGGTAGAAGAAGCTTTGCGCATCATTCACAACCACATGAAGATACGCACTCTCCACCCGCTTCCCAAGAACTACCCCGAACAACGCCTCTCCTTCACCTCCATTTTCACGAACATTGAGAAGTCTTGCACTAACGAAGAGCTCGTAAACCCTTACTTCCTGCTGTGCAAGTTTCTTATCCTGGACGACATGAGTGGCTTGATGAGCTGCGTCAAGAACTGGCTCAACACCAGCCTCTCGCCCCATCTCCTGCGCTGCATCACTCACCTGTTACTTGTACTGAGGAAATGCAGTATTATAGTCGAAATAGAGCACATCGATGTCGTGAATGACGTCATACATGCTTGTGTCAAGGTAAGGAAGAAATTTGAACATTTTATTATATCAATCCATACGATTATAGGGTAGTCCACTCAAGGAATAAACTATAGCTAGCTATCATTAAAGGTAATTAATAATTTGTGTATGAAAATGTGGCACCGTCAGATGACTCGTAATTTACACCTATCTAGTTAATGAAATATGCTTCATTTACTATCACCTCTTCATTTTCCTCTTCCATCCGTGAGTGCAAGCACCGGTGCTTGTGCCTCTCCCTTTTCGTCACATTCCTTGGTGAGTGATTCACGGAAAGCTTTTCTCCATCCATGAACTTGTCACCGACTGGTGGTAGGCGACTTTGTTCTTGGAACCACTTTCATCTCTGACTGCTTCTTCCAGTCCCTTGTACTTAATTTCCTCTTGATATCAGCGATATGGTCGAAGTTGACGTTAAACCCCTAATAAGTTAATTAATTCTCTGTGTTGTTTCAGTGTGCCATGGAGAGGGGAGATGTGGAGCAAATAGCTTGGTACACCGCCATGCTGCCCTCAGACCAGCAAGTGGCTTGTTATGCCTCTTTCCTCACCAACATCAATGACCCACCTCAGAGACTGCATGCTCTCACTCTAGCCAACACAGTGGGTCTGGACACAGAGAGTTTGGCTGCTACCACTCTAGCCATCATCAGGTCTGTGCCTTTGATGTCATAAACAATCACTGCATTTCACTGAAAAGATTCATACTCAAGGAGATATCCATTCATCAAGAGATTATTAAACCTCGATATTGATTTTATTTTATTTTTTGAAGATAAAAGCACCTTCAACTTAAAGTTTGAAATAATATAAATAGTTGGTATCCATGATAGCTACATGCAGTTATCATGGATACCAATTATATTTTTTTTTTCTACATGATTGAAGAAGATGAAGAACTCGGGAGCTAATTATTGATAAAAAAAATTTAAACATGTAGCTATATAGCTAATAATTTTAAATATTTTTTTTTTTCAATTTTATAACAACTAATTTTACCCCTCTGTTACCAGATTGACTCCGACGGGCACTGACATGGACAGTGACGTTGGTACCACCACTCAACACGACAGAGTCAAAATATCTGCCCTGGATTGGGTGCTGTTTGATGACGCCCTGAAACAGGATGCCCTAATTCAGGGTCTCTCCATGGTCAGGACTTTCCTGATTGCTCGGAAAAACTCCGCAGCCACAATGGTCATTGATAAGGTGATTGGTAATAATTTAAATTACTATTTTAACATTAGAATATTAATTGAATGGAAAAAGAGCAAGTTAATTTTATCAATTACGCTTAGCTAGCTACTCAAACTCCAATTCTCCTTGAGTAAATTTATCTACCTACTATCGCTTAGACCAGTTGTTCTTTTTTGTGTACCCCTTGCTTTCTCAAGCACCCCCTGAGCATTGTAATGCATTGAAAAGCTACAGTTAGGATATATTTGGTTAGCTACTAGCTATGATGTGGGATTTAAAAGCGAAATGAAGAAGATATTAAGCAAGAAGTTAGGAACCAAACTTTTAAGTAACATATAAAACAGCCATCCCAGGCACCCCCTATAAACAATCTAGGTCCCAAAGGAGGAGTACCAGGCACCCCAATTTAGGAACCACTGGTTCAGACTCTTTACTCCCAAATGTTGGATAGATCCTTTACCCCCTTTTATCAGTTACCTACCTTAAGAATATCACAGACGATATGAAATGGTATCCAATACTACATAGCTACCGCTGTTCAATACTGTTAAATTCTCTCGGTCTGTTCTATTTCCGTGTTATATGATTTTAAAAGCATATTGTCACAAGCCTACTTATTATTGGTACTAATGCCTAAAAGATCAATGTTGGTCTAGTATGAGGTTGTACTTCTTAGAATTTATATTTGAATTGGTGAGTAATGTAGTAAAGTGAATATGTAGCTAGGTATACATTATTTTTTTATAATAATTTTCTGTTTTGTTTTTTAATGAGTTTTACTAAATGATTGTTTTTTTTTTCTCCACAGTTACCCCAGGACATCATATCTTCTCTCTCCAATGATAACAACTCTGTGATAGAGTGTGCTGTGAGGGAGTACCTGTGCATTAAAACCTACTTGGTAAGTCATATTCTTTTAGCTAATTTCTTTCTATTATTTCCGCTAATTTCTTTCTATTATTTCCGCTAATTTCTTTCTATTATTTCAGCTAATTTCTTTCTATTATTTCAGCTAATTTCTTTCTATTATTTCCGCTAATTTCTTTCTATTATTTCAGCTAATTTCTTTCTATTATTTCAGCTAATTTCTTTCTATTATTTCCGCTAATTTCTTTCTATTATTTCAGCTAATTTCTTTCTATTATTTCAGCTAATTTCTTTCTATTATTTCAGCTAATTTCTTTCTATTATTTCAGCTAATTTCTTTCTATTATTTCAGCTAATTTCTTTCTATTATTTCAGCTAATTTCTTTCTATTATTTCAGCTAATTTCTTTCTATTATTTCCGCTAATTTCTTTCTATTATTTCAGCTAATTTCTTTCTATTATTTCAGCTAATTTCTTTCTATTATTTCAGCTAATTTCTTTCTATTATTTCAGCTAATTTCTTTCTATTATTTCCGCTAATTTCTTTCTTTTATTTCAGCTAATTTCTTTCTATTCTTTCAGCTAATTTCTTTCTATTCTTTCAGCTAATTTCTTTCTATTATTTCCGCTAATTTCTTTCTATTATTTCAGCTAATTTCTTTCTATTATTTCAGCTAATTTCTTTCTATTCTTTCAGCTAATTTCTTTCTATTATTTCAGCTAATTTCTTTCTATTATTTCCGCTAATTTCTTTCTATTCTTTCAGCTAATTTCTTTCTATTCTTTCAGCTAATTTCTTTCTATTATTTCAGCTAATTTCTTTCTATTATTTCAGCTAATTTCTTTCTATTCTTTCAGCTAATTTCTTTCTATTCTTTCAGCTAATTTCTTTCTATTCTTTCAGCTAATTTCTTTCTATTATTTCAGCTAATTTCTTTCTATTATTTCGGTCAAAATGGGAAATTTTTCTGTGCACCTAAATTAGCTCAAAATATTTTATCTTAAATTTGACGTGACTCTCTCTTGTATAGTTTACCAATATTAATTAGAATTCATTTGAGTAATTTCCCCCACGGGGACTGCATGAGCTGTTTTTTGTATTTGTACGCTCATGCAGTGAGAGCTGCCTCTACGTGGAGTGGGGGAGGCAACTGCTTTTGAAGCAGGCAGAAATCTCTCCTTGTTCTAATGGAGAACAAGTTCCCCAAAGGAACTCCAATTATGGACTAAATAATTGAGGAAGGCAACCTCAACAAAAATCCCCTTTGATAAAGGCTTTATCACCCATGAACAATACAACAATGGCCATGGTCCCCAGTCCCGGGCAGCCCCTCCAGTCGTCGCTGAGTGGGGGGCAAGGGGGTGCGAACAATCTCCCGGTCGGATTGAGCGACAACTCTGGCAACAACACGGATTCTGCACCTGGTACTTCATTTGAATTAACTCTTGACCCATATGTTCCGGCAACTTCGGCGCCTGGAACCCGTGGAAGAAAATTATGTCACCCTCAAAATCGAAATTCTTATGAAACTTATGATGACCTGTTTAAAGTAAAAAGATTCCCCCGATACTTCTCAATTATACCTGAAAATGACTCAGACCTAACGAAACTCAACATGTTTAAAGTCAACAGTACCATCACTAGACTAATCGGACCTTACGAAAAACTTTCTGAAGATTTTACCAACAAATCCTGGACTGTAGAAGTCAAAACGGAAGAACAAGGAAATAAACTCAAAACAATGACTACCCTACTATCTGAAAAAGTTAAAATTATTGAACATCAACGCTTCAATGAATCCCAGGGTGTCATCACGTGTTCTCTTCTGAAAAACTATTCAGAGGAAGACATTGTGGATGGACTCTCAGAACACGGAGTTACAAAATGCCACAGAATCATCCGAAACGCCAAATCTACAAATCCAGAACCAACTGCAACCCTCATACTCACCTTCAATAACTCCAACCCCCCCCCCCCCCCCCCGACCGAATCAACATTCGCCCTGGACTGTCTGAACGAGTTCGCCCGTACATTCCCACGCCAAGACGCTGCAGGAATTGCCAACGTTATGGACACTCTGTCAATAATTGTCGACGACTGATTCCGGTGTGCGAGAAGTGCGGTGAGGAGTGTGTGGGTGGACATATCTCCGAAACCTGCACAAACCCAGTTAACTGCTACCACTGTAAAGAACCTCACACTGCAACTTCTAAATCCTGCTCCAAATACCTAATGGAAAAAGAAATACTTACCGTAAAAACTAAAGAGCACCTTAGCTTCCAAGAGGCACGAGCCAGGGTGTCACTAACATTCAACCAATCCCACAGGACTTATGCATCTGCTTCTACAAACTACTCCGCACCTTCTACACCTATACCTTGCAGACAACCACCAATCAATACTTCAGTATCAACTGCCTCCTCTTCACCCGAAATATCTAATCCCATCATAATCTCAAACACCCCGAAGGATAACAACAATAACCAAACTAGTAGCTCAACAGAATCCTCCAAAAATCATAATCATATCATGAAACGACAACTCAGTAATCTATCAAACCCTCCTCTCGAAGAAAACCTGAAACGATCAAAAATACCAACCCCAAAATCTACTCCATTCAAAAAACCGCCCCCAACAAAAGATAAAACAGAACCAAATAATACCCATAATCATGGTAATAAATCCCATAATATAACGATAAATATAAAATCAGACAAATCAAGATTTAAATAAGTAAAATGATGGTTGCCCTGGCTTCTCTATGCCACTGGAATATCCGTGGATATAGGGGTAACTACCATCACCTACGTACCTTGCTGTCAGATTCTCAAACCACTATTATATGTTTACAAGAATCTCGACTACCCAATACTTTTTCAACAACCTGCCCCCGAGGTTTCACCATTTATAATAAAAGTGGACGTAACCCTGATGATGACTTTCTAGCGGAAGTCGGAGGGGCATCAATTGTCATCAAGAATTCTATTGCACATAGCCCTCTCACTCTCAGAACAAATCTTCAAGCTGTTGCCCTCCGATGCCATATCAACAAACTATATACCATCTGCAGTTTATATCTACCTCCAAATAGCCTTGTCCACATTTCCGATCTAGAAGACCTCATCTCTCAACTCCCCTCCCCCTTTCTGTTGCTGGGAGACCTCAATGCCCGGAGCCCTTTATGGGGTGACTCTGTTCAAAACCAAAAAGGGAAACTTATTGAAAATCTCCTGTCACGCCATCCAATCAGTATCCTCAATAACGACTCACCTACTCACTTTCATACCCAAACGAATTCATTTTCATGTATTGACTTGTCTATATGCTCCTCCGAAATTGTTCCAGATTTCGAGTGGAATGTATCGGATGACCTATATAATAGTGATCACTTTCCAATCTTCCTAACAACAAATAATAGCGAGCACTCAATACCATCCCGTTTCATCATCGAAAGAGCAGACTGGAGAAAATATAAAGAGCTAGCCATTCTCGATGCAGACCTACACAGTTTTCCAGACATAGACGAACTCCATTCCTTCATTGTACAAACAATCACAAGAGCAGCCACAAGATCCATTCCCAAAACCAGTGGAATATCTCGCACCAAATGTGTGCCGTGGTGGAATGCTGAACTAGAAAGAGCAAAATTAGAAAAGAACAGAGCTCTCAGACGCTTCTACCAATCTAAACTTAATGTTGACAAGATTCAATTCAATAGAGCAAGAGCAAAATTCAGATACCTAATAAAAACATTTCGAACCAATAGCTGGAGAGAGTACTGTTCCTCAATTAATGAAAATACCCCACTCCCAACAGTCTGGAAAAGAATACATAAAATCAGAGGGAAATATTCAACCATGAAACAACCAATACTTCATATCAATAACACCCTTGTAGCAGACCCAACAGACGTTGCCAACATATTTGGAGAAACCCTGAGCACAATATCAAAAGGATGCCAAAATGATTCATTTCTCCTTACTAAACAACGAACTGAAACCACTCCCATCCAATTCCCCACCAATAATACAGAAGACTATAATATCCCATTCAAACTAGATGAGCTCCATAATGCTTTGAAACTCAGCAACAATAGTGCTGCTGGCGAAGATGAAATAAAATACCCCATGATATGCAACCTCCCAGAGATCTCCCTATCATTCCTCCTATCATTCTTCAACAAAATATGGTCAGAAAACTCATTTCCATCGGCATGGAGAATATCAATCACCATTCCATTTCACAAACCTGGTAAAGATAAACATGACCCCCAAAACTATAGACCAATTGCTCTAACTAGTTGCCTTTGCAAACTGATGGAGCGCATGGTCAACATCAGACTGGTATATCACTTGGAAAGCAATAGATACCTTCACCCAAACCAGTACGGATTCCGAAACAATAGAAGCACAACTGATGTACTAGCCCATATTGACATCAAAACAGCATTTGCCAGAGGAGAACACGTGGTCGCAGTGTTTTTCGATCTACAAAAAGCATATGATACAACCTGGAAACGTCATATCTTACAATCCCTCATGGAACAAGTATTCCCGTACCTTTTGTGAATTGGTATCGGAAATTGATTTGTTTATTCTGCAATTCTAGCCCACATAGTGCGGGAATTGAGGACAAGGTTTTGATACTTAGGACATTTCTTTCTTTACAATTGTATCGTTAGAGTGTCCAGGAGACCCCACCTTCACGTGGCGATACTGTTAAGTACCACATTTATTCATTTTCTTTTTCAAATACAACTGTCTTTGTCATTTTTTCAATAGGTTGTCATTAGTGGTATAACTAACGGGGCTCCCCCCTAACTAGGGGCTCATTTGTTTATCTTTATTATTTTCTGTATATAATATAAATTGTTCATTTGTAAAATTGTATTTTGAGTAGGATGGATGACCCTGGAGGAGGAGGTACGAGTGCCTCCTCCTCTGCTGGGGCTAGTGCTGCCCCAGCAGAGGTTGGAGGTGCTCGGCGCCAAAGCACTGCTCCATTGTCTCCTAAAGCAGGTACCTCTTTTGGGGGACAATCAACAAATAATAATAGGAAAAATAACTTTGCTACTAACAAACAACTTGAAACTTATTATCAGATGTTCTCTTCGAACCAACATTTTGATAAGTTCTTCACTATTTCATCAGCTGATCCTGAGAAAAACCTGACAGAGATTAACACTATCTTGGCTAACAAACAACTGATAAGAAAGCTCGGGGGAAACCCTGAGAATATAAAAGAACTAAGATCAGGGGGAATCCTGGTAGAAACCAGAACCCCTGAACAAAGTAAGAGAATAATGGAACTCACCCAATTGGGAGGGTGTGACATCACTGTGAAATCAAACGATCGACTTAACCAATGCAAAGGAACCATCTACTATAAAAACGGCCCAAACTTTACTGAAGCTGAAATTCTGGAAGCGATTAACGAAACTTGTGATGTTAAGGTTGCCGAGGTCTATAGAATGAAGAAAAAAGTTGATGACAGACTGGTTCAGATGCCTATATACTTGATTACATTTCAGAGCACAGATTTACCTTCACATATCAAAATTGGATGGACACGATGCTCCACACGCCAGTATGTACCAAGACCGAGAAGATGTTTTAATTGTCAGGAATTTGGTCATAGCATCAAAACCTGCAGAAACAATAAAACTTGCGTACAATGCGGTGATAAGAACATCGATCAAACTGAACACTCGAACCCTTGTGAAGCTATGGCTGAATGTGGTAACTGTGGAGGATCCCACCCTGCATCATCCAGAGATTGCCCCCGATATGAAACCGAAACAAACATTTTAAAGATACAAACTGAAGGAAAATTGTCATACTCAGCCGCTAGAAGAAGAATTCTTGGTGACTCTAGGAAGCCACAACCTGGACATTCTAGCAGAAGAACACCAAATCCACAATCCTACTCTACCATTGTAGCTAATAGTACTGCCACTAATTCCTCAAGTTATTCTGAAAATATCACCCCTTCACCGGTGATAAATACCAAACAGGTAACCAAACCCTTTCAAAGCACAACCTTTAACAACCTCTCTCATAAAGAAGATATAGCGAACATATCAGATTCTTATATCACCTTACAAAGAAAGCGACATCTTAGCAATCCAACATCACCTGTTAGAAAACATACCAACAAAGAAAAATATAACTCAAATCAGCCCAACAGCAAATCATCTGAAAACCAAACTAAAATGAAAACCTCATACGAATATGATAAAAATAAATCACGTAAGAATTCTAAATAACTAATCTTAAATGACCCAAATAATTCAATGGAATTGTAGAGGATATAGTTCTAATTATGAAGACTGTATCTCTCTGATTAAAAACTATAATCCTAAAATAATACTTCTTCAAGAAACTATGCTTGGAAATTTAAAACCGAAATCACCTGGTGGATACAGTTTACATGTATCTACTATTGCAGGGAGACCTATCCCTGGTGACGGTCTTGCCTTTCTCATAAGGAATGGCATACCGTACAAAGCATGCCCTTTACAAACAAATCTCCAAGCCTTAGCTTTCCAAGTAAAGCTAGGTGGATTATATACCATATGTAATATCTATTTATCTCACCACGAAGATGTAACCATACAACAACTCCTAAACTTATATCAACAACTTCCTCCCCCCGTCATCATAGCAGGCGATTTCAATGCAAAGCACCTGTTATGGGGAAACACTTTATCTGACAGAAGAGGACACACTATTGAAGCATTTCTAAATCAATCCCCACTAATCCTCATGAATACTGGCAATCCCACTCATTTTCATGTGCAGACAGGAATCAGCACAGCTATTGATCTGACTCTTTGCTCACCTGAACTGGTCACTGAACTAAATTGGAATGTTGAGGAGGACTTGCATGGCAGCGATCACTGGCCAATAATTCTTACAGAGGTAGAAGCGGTCACAACTCTCCGGGAGCCACGATTTAAATTCAAAAGAGCAAATTGGGAATTATTTGAAGAGCTTACTTTTACCGCCAACTTGGATGATGTTGTAGAAAACGGAAGTGTAAACGAGCTTGTGGAAGCATTCAACTCAACTATCATATCTGCAGCCAACGCATCTATTCCTAAATCCTCAGATACAGTAGCCCTAAGGAGAGTTCCATGGTGGAATTTAGAGTGCAGCACTGCTAATTTTGAAAGGAAAAGCGCTCTTCGTAGATACCAACGCTCCAAGACAGTTGCCGATAAGATCTCTTATAACAGAGCAAGAGCTATAGCAGCCCGCGTTAAGAAGATTGCACGTAGAGAATCTTGGAAAGACTACGTAAGTAGTTTAACAGTGGATACACCAATGTCAAAGATATGGTCTAGGATGCGAAAAATGAGAGGCAAATACTCACCAATATCAAGCCCCATTCTGCAGGATGGCGACAGACAGATCAGCGATGAGGCTGAAGTGGCTGAAATGCTTGCAAACCACTATGAGAGAGTGAGTAGTAGTGAGAGCTACTCACGACAATTTCAAGCATCCAGATTGAGATCAGAGCGCTCGCGCATCGATTTTAGTACAAATGATCATTTATCGTACAACGAAGAATTCTCGATGTGTGAGCTGAAGAGAGCCTTGTCTACCAGTCGTAATACCTCACCTGGCATGGACAATATATCTTATAAAATGATTAACCACAGTCATCCAACATGCAAACTATTCCTTCTGATGGTATTTAATAAGATTTGGAACACCGGTAGCTTCCCTGACGGATGGAGAACAGGAATTGTATTATCTTTTCTGAAATCAGGAAAAGATCCTTCGGATGTAAAAAGTTACAGACCAATTTCTCTTACCAGTTGTGTTAGTAAACTCCTCGAGAAAATGGTGAATACTCGACTGGTACTAGTCCTAGAAAGTAAGGGATTACTTCCTCATCAGCAAAATGGTTTTAGAAAAATGAGAAGTACCCAGAACTCACTTGAGAAAGTTACTACAGATATCTTGTCTGCTCTTAATCAAAAGAAAATTGTTTTGTGCGTATCTTTTGATATTGAAAAAGCATATGACACGACCTGGAGATACCATATTCTAAAAACATTGAAGGATTTCGACTTTAAAGGTAACCTGCCAATATTTATTCAGAGATTTCTCTTCATGAGATACTTCAGAACGAAGATTGGAATGACACTATCTCCAAACCACATTCAAGAACAAGGAGTACCCCAGGGAAGTGTTATCAGCTGTACACTCTTTTCCTTGGCTCTAAATGGCGTATTGTCTGTTGTTCCAAATAATATAGTGAGTTCACTTTATGTGGATGATTTGCTGCTATATACCACAGGAAACTACCAGACCTCACTAGAAAGGCGTATGCAGCTTGCTGTTAATTATGTGAATAACTGGGCTACCTCTCATGGATTCAGATTCTCCACTAGCAAGACAGTGTCAATACTCTTCCACCGAAAAAGAAAAATTCAACCTCCTCCTCAAATATTTCTAAACAACCAACCAATACCATCCAAATCATCAATAAAATACCTAGGTATGATTTTAGATGAAAAATTCACCTGGAAAGAAAACATTAAAGAACTTAAAATAGATTGTACCAAGCGCCTTGATCTCCTTAAAACTCTATCACATACCACTTGGGGTTCAGACAGAACCACCATGCTCAGACTATATCGATCAATAATCAGATCTAAAATAGATTATGGCAGTTTCATTTATGCCACTGCTAAACCAAATGTCATAAAATTATTAGACTCTGTTCATCATTCAGCCATCAGACTATGCACTGGAGCATTCAGATCTTCACCCGTGGAGAGTCTGTACTCTGATTCAGGGGAACAGTCACTTCACAAACGCAGAATACAGCTATTACTCCAGTTTTATGTACGCTCCCAACAACTCCCCAACACTGCAGTAATACCCATCCAGCAAAACATAATACAACCGAACATTCAAACTCCGTTAATTGTCAATCTTATTCATGAAACACTGACATCTTTTAACATGGACAATATGCCTGTGATACCCTTCTCCTACTCTGATAATGATAAATGGCTACTTCCAGACGTAAGTTGCACTGGATTTGATTGCCCACCCAAAAAGAACATAAGCGAAAATAACCTTAAACAACTATTCATTGAACATTGTACAACAACTCATAATAACGAAACTAAAATATTCACGGATGGATCGAAAAGAGAAGAGTTAGTAGGAAGTGCCGCCGTCTCAGAGGACCTAATTCTGAAGAAGAGATTACCACCAATTGCATCGATCTTTACAGCTGAGCTAGAAGGCATTAGGAGCGCACTTCAAATTGTTAATGATAAAAACGGCACCCATTTCATCATATTCTCAGATTCAAAAAGTGTTCTACAGACAATGAATCACTTTGAAGACACCCATCCTATTATCAGTAATATCATATCTAAATTAGTTGAAATAACACGAAATGGTAAACATGTAAAGTTCTGTTGGTGCCCCAGCCATGTTGGTGTTACCGGCAATGAAGAGGCAGACAGAGAAGCCTGGTCTGCTGCATCAGACCTAACTCTACCAATAGAAAATCAAGCTGTACCTTTCAGAGACTTCTATCCAATCATCAAATATAACATCAAAATTCAATGGAATACCGAATGGCAAAATACCAGAAATAACAAACTCAGAAATATCAAAGATACAATAGCACCATGGATCTCATCAAATCACAAAAACCGCGCTTCATCAATAAGGATTACCAGACTCCGAATAGGACACACTCTCTTCAGTCACCAGCACCTGATGGAGGGTGGAGTTGCTCCGAATTGCCAGTTCTGTGCTGGTGTGACACTAACTGTCAAACACGTCATTGCAGTGTGTCCGCAGTTTGCTGCTTCTCGTTCGAGATTTTTCCCTCTGACGAGAACCACAAACGATGCTGATATCATCATGAGAGAAATTTTATCAGAGAAACAAGATACAAATTACGATATGTTATCCCTTATAGACTTCCTAAAAGATATTAATATATATCATAAAATATAATTGTTGATTGTCCCTGGAAACGGGTGCCTGTTTTGGGCAAAATATCTATATTTTTGTCAAATTTTGTCCATTTAATTTTTGTAGGTAAAATAGCTACCTACATGTTGTTGAAACTTTCCCCATTTAATTTCCTATGTAAAACTTATATCTTTTTGTTAATCTAATTTCCATAGGTATAAATAGTTACCTAATTGTAAAATGAAGACCTTTTGTTTAGTTCATAACTTGCCTTCGGTGCGAAATAGGTAGGTTAACCTGAAGCACTAGTAAGCCTCTCCTGATTGTTAATTAATTACAATCCCTCATAGATTTGAACTTGAAAGGCAACCTACCAAAATTCATCCAAAACTTCCTGTCCCACCGTCTTATCAAAGTTAAAATCAACAATACATTTTCAGATCCATTCCCTCAATATGAAGGCGTCCCCCAGGGGAGCGTTTTAAGCTGCTGCTTGTTTGCACTAGCAATCAATGGCCTTCCATCCTGCCTACCCCATTATATAGAATCCTCTTTATATGTTGATGACTTTGCAATTTTTGCACGATCTGCGAGTCTCCCATCTGCCATACGTCGAGCACAATTAGCGGTCAAGAAAGCTTATAACTGGTCAACCTCCCACGGCTTCACTTTCTCCCACCAGAAAACTGTTGCAATGCATTTCACTCGCAAACGTGGTGCATTCCCCCCACTGGACCTCAAACTCAATACTAACAATATCCCTCAAGTTTCAGAAACCAAATTTCTTGGCATGATTTTAGACCCTAAACTCTCCTGGATACCCCATCTAAGATCCCTACGCACATCGTGTCTTAAAAGCCTAGATCTATTAAAATGCCTCTCCCACTCGCATTGGGGAGCTGATAGAATAACACTATTGAGAATATATCGTGCCTTGGTAAGATCTAAATTAGATTACTCCTGCCAAATATACTCGTCTGCTAACAAAACAGCTTTACGAATGTTAGACCCTATTCATCACCAAGGATTGCGACTATCTCTTGGAGCATTCCGTACCACACCAGTGGAGAGCCTATACAGTGAGGCAGGTGAACCATCATTATATTATCGGAGAGATAAATTATCACTGCAACTCTACTCTCGTATTCTGGCGATGCCCAACACTCCTGCTAACTCATCCCTCAACAATTGTTCTATTGATCCAATACTTCTAATAAAACAAAGACTACCATCAACACTTGGCTTTAGAATTAGAAATAACCTTTTACCCAACCTCAATTTTCCTCTCCTTATCATGCCCGCACTTGCCTATAATATCCCTCCATACATGCTGGATCTACCACCGTTATGCCCTGGAATCACTTCTAACTCAAAATCAAGGACACCTGCACCTCAAATGAAAGCCCTATTCCAGGACCACATCACTGCTCATACTCGCGACTGCGCTGTCTACACCGACGGATCTAAAGATGGTAATGGTGTGGGCTTCGCTGTTGTCCTGGAGGAGAGAGTGATAAAGAAGAAGCTACCGGAACAGTCGTCGATTTTTACTGCTGAACTGAAAGCCATTTTAACAGCATTAGCCATGGTGGTTGGACGTGGCAACCAATCTTTCACCATTTACAGTGACTCGCAAAGTGCCCTGGAATCCATCTGTGATGCATTCTCCAGACACCCTGTGGTTGAAGAGATTCATAGATGGTTGGCGATGATTCAACGATCAGGAAAAAGAGTCTACTTCTGCTGGGTTCCTGGACACGTCGGAGTGATCGGAAACGATCGTGCTGATGTGGCAGCGAGAGAGGCAAACTCCTGTCAAGGACTGATACCACCTGTACCATTACCTCATAAAGACTATTACCCCTACTTTAACAACTATGTCCAAACTAAATGGTTACAGGAATGGCAAACCCTCCAAAACAACAAATTGCGTACTCTCAAGGATGATGTAAAGGTATGGTCCACAGCATGCAGAAAATCTCGGAGAGAAGAAATTGTTCTGGCCCGTTTACGAATGGGTCACACCAGAAGCACACACGAGTACCTACTGAAAGGTGAACCTCAACCATATTGTGAGGATTGCTTGATACCCCTTACTGTGACTCACATCTTGGTAGAATGCCCCAACTTCACTGACGGAAGACGAATACACTTTGGCAGAGATACCTCCCTTAAGTCAATTCTCAAAAATGATGAATCTAGCGTCCAGACCGTATTCAAATTTCTTCACTCTATAAGATATGACCTGTCTAAAATTTGATTATATTGTTACAAATGGAAAATTCAAACAAGTGGCGATAGCCTAATGTAATGTAAGTAGGTATGATAGTTACTATTGTAACGCCACTTGTACTCTACTCAATCAATGCCTCTCCTAAATTGTACATCCTATACTATACCATATAGCATGTATGACCTAAATGGTTAACGTGCAAGGTGAATGTGCCCTCACGGGCTTACTATTATTATTATTATTATTTGAGTAATTTGCTAAGAATTTTCCATGCAATACAAGGTTGTTCCAAATTATTTTCAAGTGTCCGAAAATGTGGAACTGACCGTTAACAACTCACAGTGTTTCTCTTTCTAACTGTTCTCAGGCTGCACAAGAATCTTTCAGCGACTGGTTTGATCACTTCCACCAGCAGAAGCCCTCTCCCCCCGAGGGAATTGCCTCCAGTTCTGGCAACACTTTCTCTGACCAGATAGCAATGGACCACAGTAGACTGATCTATGAGAATAGCCTGTCTAAGTGGCAGACTGCACTAGATAGACTTACCAAGGTTAGATGTCGTGTCTTTCGAATTCTTATTTTTTAAACAATAGTTCTCCATTAGCTAGCTATAAATAATTTTAAAAAAATTTAAGACAATAATTTTCCATTATATTTAGCAATATTAAACTATTTTTTTTAAAGATAATATTATTTTTAATTAAAAAGAAATCAAAGATTTTTTAAGGCAATATTTTTCGATTAAATATGTAGATTCACTAGATTGGAAAGAATTTCTCCATTTCGAAAGTATTGAGCAGGAAATAGGTAAAGGGACCATCTAACATTTTGAAAATTAGTCATGGCTATCCGGTAATTTCAATCATCAATTAATTATTGTTGAAACAAGAGAAAGGTATTAAACCCTTTAAAGTATTATAAAATAACATAAAACATAGCTACCACTTAGAGTTTTAGATCCTTTACTCACAAATGTTAGATAGAATCTGTACCCTATTTGCTCTTAAATAATGTAGTTTATATATTGTAGCTACATATGAGAATTCCTTTTTTTTTTTTTTTTTTTTTAATTCATTGTTCTGAAATCAAACAGAATGAATTGTTATGTTCTCTTTGTTTATTAATGTAAAAATATCGTCTTTTAAGAAAATTTGCTCACGTTGTTTCAGGTTGTACCAACAATGTTTTTATATTGTTAACTACATCGTTATTATACAATGTACAACGTTATAATTTATTGTACAAAGTTGTTATTAGTGTATAACGTCATTATACATTGTACAACGTTATAAATCGTTGTACAACGTTATAACTTCTTGTACAACGTTATAACTTCTTGTACAACGTTATAACTTCTTGTACAACGTTGTTATTAATGTAAAAATATCGTCTTAAGAAAATTTGCTCACGTTGTTTCAGGTGGCTACAGACAGGTTGTACAACGTTCTCTTGTTCCCTGACGGAGGTTGGCTCGTAGATCCCCCGTCTTTGCCCCACATGGACCAGGTAAGGGGTGACGTACCCTAGTAATGTCATTGGGTGGCTACTTCAAAACCATCATCCTGAATTATTAGCTATACAGTATGGGCCACAAAAATGTTTCCTCTTTTTCAAATGCTTATAAATCGTTAACCAATGGACCAAAAAACTGTATCTTGGTCTCTTTTTATCCGCCTCTTATTTTACTATTAACAGGTGAAATCTATTTTTAACTGATGAACATAGTTTAAGAACAGGTAAGCAAAGAGTGAGGGTGACTATTTTGGTCATTGCGCGAAGGTTATTCTTAAGAGCTAACTCTGTGATTTTACTTACTAAAAGGCAGTGAATAAAAAAGGAAAAAAAATTATAATGGTAGACATTTTAATACAGAGTGTTTACACTTCTTCCTTAGAAACTATTTGGAAATAGAACAACTTCAGTTACATTTTGATCTCATCAAAGTTTTCACTATGAATATTCGTTCTTCGCTTGTTCATTGCATGGTTAAGGCTCGCTTCACACTTGCATTTTTAACAGCGCGGAAAAAAGCTCTTTTTAAAATTTGTTCACACATCCGTTTTTTTATCGTTGAAGTAAAAATTTAATGTGATTTTGCCATCATCGATGAAAAAAGGGCAAGTGTAAACACATTTTAAGAAGAGCTTTTTTCCGCGGTGGTAAAAATGAAAGTGTGAAGCGGTCGTTAAAACCATGCAATAAACAAGCGAAGAACGAATATTCAGAGTGAAAACTTCAATGAGATTAAAATGTCACTGAAGTTGTTCTACTTCAAAATAGTTTCCAAGGAAGAATTGTAAGCACCCTGTATTATAATATCTACCATTATAATTTTTTTCCTTTATTCACTGCTTTTAGTAAGTAAAATCACAGAGTTAGCTCTAAGAATAACCTTCGCGCAATGACAAAAATAGTCACCCTCACTCTTTGCTCACCTGTTCTTAAACTATGTCCATCAGTTAAAAATAGTTTTTACCTGTTATTATTACAATAAGAGGCGGTGAAAAAGAGACCAAGATATAGTTTTTTCGTCCATTGGTTAACGATTTATAAGTATTTGAAAAAGCGGAAACATTTTTGTTGCCCATACTGTAGATAAAAATTATTTTCCTACACTATGATTGATATCGAAGGTAGCTAGCTAATGAATGAATAATTTTAGTCAAAAGCTTGATTTTTTCCCTGTTTTTTAATTTCTCATAGCTAATTGATTTGATCTATTAAAAAATAATGTTTAAAAATAAACAAAACAAAAATGTTGTAACAAATATGTAATAATATTCTCCCTGGGAACACTTGGGTAACTATTCTCCCTAGAGAACACTTTGGTAACTATTCTCCCTAGGAACACTTTGGTAACTATTCTCCATAGAGAACACTTTGGTAACTATTCTCCCTAGGAACACTTTGGTAACTATTCTCCATAGAGAACACTTGGGTAACTATTCTCCATAGAGAACACTTTGGTAACTATTCTCCCTAGGAACACTTTGGTAACTATTCTCCATAGAGAACACTTTGGTAACTATTCTCCCTAGGAACACTTTGGTAACTATTCTCCATAGAGAACACTTGGGTAACTATTCTCCATAGAGAACACTTGGGTAACTATTCTCCATAGAGAACACTTGGGTAACTATTCTCCATAGAGAACACTTGGGTAACTATTCTCCATAGAGAACACTTGGGTAACTATTCTCCATAGAGAACACTTGGGTAACTATTCTCCATAGAGAACACTTGGGTAACTATTCTCCATAGAGAACACTTGGGTAACTATTCTCCCTAGAGAACACTTGGGTAACTATTCTCCATAGAGAACACTTGGGTAACTATTCTCCATAGAGAACACTTGGGTAACTATTCTCCCTAGAGAACACTTGGGTAACTATTCTCCATAGAGAACACTTGGGTAACTATTCTCCATAGAGAACACTTGGGTAACTATTCTCCCTAGAGAACACTTGGGTAACTATTCTCCATAGAGAACACTTGGGTAACTATTCTCCATAGAGAACACTTGGGTAACTATTCTCCATAGAGAACACTTGGGTAACTATTCTCCATAGAGAACACTTGGGTAACTATTCTCCATAGAGAACACTTGGGTAACTATTCTCCATAGAGAACACTTGGGTAACTATTCTCCCTAGAGAACACTTGGGTAACTATTCTCCATAGAGAACACTTGGGTAACTATTCTCCATAGAGAACACTTGGGTAACTATTCTCCATAGAGAACACTTGGGTAACTATTCTCCCTAGAGAACACTTGGGTAACTATTCTCCCTAGAGAACACTTGGATATTCTCCCTAAGGAATATATTTTAATACAATTTTAAATAATAATCTATGGAAATTTTCATAGAGTATTTTTTAATTCATATGTGGTAATTGTTCCTTACTTATTTAATATGATATATTGTGTTCAAATCTTCAGAGTTCAAATGGGAGTGAGAGACTGAAGTACCTGAAATCTGAACTGGCTGCCCGGGAGCCGCACAGACTCCGGCAGCTGAAAACACTGCGCAACATCTGCATACCTCAGGTAATTACATGACACTGCTTACTAGTATTTCTTCTTCAAAGTCTCTTGTATTGAGGGCCGTACACACGTAGGTTTTTTCAGTCTTCCCACCAGACTTCTTGCTAAGCTCCTCCTACTTTTTCAATGAGAATATAAGAAGAAACGACCTTATCCTTATCCTAAAAAGTAGGAGGAGCTTAGCAAAAAGGCTGGTGGAAAAACTGAAAAAACCTACGTGTGTACGGCCCTTTAATATTAGTTCCACACATCAGGTATTAAGATGCAGACCCTTTAAAGCTTCATTACCTTTTCTCAGGTGTGTTCACTGCTGCAGAACATTCTCCAGAGCACCAAACAACAGAAAGAGTGTCTGCAGTTGGCTGATATTGTCTCATCTGAACTACACCAACTGTATACAGCTTTCGGCAGTCAGGACATGCAGAGGTACTCACCTTATTCACCTTAACCACCTTATTGTCTTATCTACCTTATTGCCTTAACCACCTTATTGCCTTGACCACCTTATTGCCTTGACCACCTTATTGCCTTGACCACCTTATTGCCTTGACCACCTTATTGCCTTGACCACCTTATTGCCTTGACCACCTTATTGCCTTGACCACCTTATTGCCTTGCTGTCTACCTTATCACTGGTTCTAGGAATATTCGATCTCGTTTCATAATGATTAGCTGTTATTAAAGAAAAATAATCGACAAAGTTGAGATTATGAATACTAAAATGTGTAGTGTATTTATTAAAAGCGGATAACATCGTTAACCTTTGTAAAATGATACGCAATATTAGTAATTTTGACATTTATTTAGAGTGAGATTTGAGTGGAAAATTCGGTCTGAAGAATAAAAACTTATCAATCAGCTAGATGTGAAGGGGGGATTGCAGCCACTCGAACCGAATACATTACCTAAACCACCTTATTGGTTAACCACCTCTCACCCTGTCCTAACGTCAGATCATTACACTTGTAACATGAAGTGTGCTGTCCAACAAACTCTACATAATTATGGCCATTAATGTTGAACGTCCGTTGACTTGAGTAATTTTCCTTTCGAGACCGAAATTTATCAACTACCTAGTCACCTTACACCTTTGTCATCTTATCGCCTTATCAACTACCTAGTCATCTTATCGCCTTATCAACTACCTAGTCATCTTATCGCCTTATCAACTACCTAGTCACCTTACACCGTTGTCATCTTATCGCCTTATCAACTACCTAGTCACCTTACACCTCTGTCATCTTATCAACTACCTAGTCACCTTACACCTCTGTCATCTTATCAACTACCTAGTCACCTTACACCTCTGTCATCTTATCAACTACCTAGTCACCTTACACCTCTGTCATCTTATCAACTACCTAGTCACCTTACACCTCTGTCATCTTATCAACTACCTAGTCACCTTACACCTCTGTCATCTTATCAACTACCTAGTCACCTTACTCCTCTGTCATCTTATCAACTACCTAGTCACCTTACACCTCTGTCATCTTATCAACTACCTAGTCACCTTACACCTCTGTCATCTTATCAACTACCTAGTCACCTTACACCTCTGTCATCTTATCAACTACCTAGTCACCTTACACCTCTGTCATCTTATCAACTACCTAGTCACCTTACTCCTCTGTCATCTTATCAACTACCTAGTCACCTTACACCTCTGTCATCTTATCAACTACCTAGTCACCTTACCAACATTTTCTTTGTTTTCAGATTCCTGATGAAAATGGTTGAATCGTCCAAAAGTTTGTTAGATGACGAAAAAGACGCACTAGGATACCCTCTGCATTAACTCTATCCACTGTCTGCTGTTCATCTGCTTAGGAGTCTACTTTTCATTTTTTATAACTCAAATTTAACGTGAAAAATCCAATGAAACCATCTTTAAAATATTAGAATTATTAAATATAAATATAGATTATTTTAAAGCCTTTTATTGTCATTCATTCAATTATTTTTTTTGAGTTCCTTTCACTCCGCGAAAGATATTCTGTTTGTCAACGTAATCAGCTGCATGCTTTTTAATGGAGTTTTAAACAATAACTGCAGCTACTCGAGCCTAAATAAACCTCAATTGATTATTTAATGTTATGTAAACTAGAAGGTGAATAAAAACATACAAACAAACAGTGAAAAGCTTGTGAAACTATTAAAGAGGGCGCTAAGTTAAGAATTAATAGAAAAAAATATATATATAATGACAACATTTTATTCTATAATTAATGTCCTTCAATCGATTTACAAAAGAGAATACCCAGAAACGACAAAGCAGACGCCGCAGCAAAAAATGTCACAAGAAAGACTCCACAATTCATACCATGTCCATATGCAGATTGGTTCATGACAATGAAAAAGAAACTAAGGGAAAAATGGAAAAACCGATGGCAAACAACACGCAACAAATTAAAAGATATATCTAACAAACGGTTACAAACCATGTACATGGAAGAAACTGAATCTGTTTAGAGAAGACTGAAGTTATTCTCAACATTCTGAGGCTTGGCCATGCCAAACTAACTCACGACTACCTTATGGACGACAATACCAGACTATTGCTGCCTTCGTGCAGTTTCTGCAATAACGAAATAATGACAATAGAACATATCTTTCTCCATTGCCAAACACTGCGTCTGTAAAGAGAAATTCTGAAGTTTGAACTCGATGAAGAGGAGCTAATGGCTAATATTCTTGGTGACCACAATAACATCTATGGGGTTTTTCGATTCCTGCGCAGTATAAATATCTATACTAAAATATGAATCACATCTGCTAGCATCGTCAGGTGCTCACTCTTAAATTAATATAATTCTATGTTTCTTTGTTTGATATCAAGTCACATTGGTAACTGGGAAAATTATTTGATTGTTTAGTTTGATTTGTGTTAATGTTGCTTCGCTGCTAAATTGGGATATTCCTGAAGCAGCTGTTTTTTCATCTTATATTATTATTATTTAGGTATCTGTAACTAGCTAAAAATTGGACACTTTTCTGTTAAAGACGCCTCTGATAATTTGAGGTAATAGTTATTGTACAGGGATTTCTGAACGCTATTACGAGAAGTGGTGATGTCACATCTTGCAACTTTTCGAAACTAGCTTCATTGAAGGTTTCTCCAAGCCTCAGTTGCTCTTAGGCACTCATCGTGTCAGCACGTTCATGGGTCAATTCTTCAGTTGATTCCTTCGGTCATTCCGTCATCTTTTCCCTGCATATAACTAGTCTGCCTCTCTATTTGTTTTAATTAAGCCTTATTCAAAATAAAGAACTATTTAGTTTGTAGATTGGCACTGAAAGCTACTGTATCCTCTTCAGAAAAGATGAAATTTGTAAAGTTTGGATAGAGAGAAAATTAAAAGCCAATTTTAAAAACAATATCTTCTACTTTTGTTCAAAAAAACTACAGACTACTCTGAATATGAAATAATTAAATAGCTAGCAGATAGAGAGATATATATTGGTGATAAAATTTAGACTCCGCAACTTGTGTTTTAATTAGTGCATTAGTTAATTAAAATAATCTATTGAACTATACCTAGAAACTACGTTAGAAAAAATTGTAAACCTGTGAGAAATTTCACATTTTAGTCACTGTGGCCAGCTTATTTTTCCAATCAATAATTAAAATTTCTAAAATCACTGTTAGAAAATTCACAATTTTTTTGATCTATCTAAATCACAAGGTCTGGTTCTGAATTGCTCTATTTGATGGATCCATTTGGTAGAAACTGAAACAAAAAACATATTCGATTAGCAGGAATTAATCGGTAAAAATCATTATTTTCCAATAACGTGGTATGTACATTATTTGGAAAGACCATGCATAACATAGGTTAGTAAAAATTTATCCAGTTAGGTACATGTACTTTCTCATAAATAAAATTGTAACGTAAATGGAGATATTTGAATAATAAATATGTAATCCCATACAGTAGGACTCCTCTATAGTGAATGTAGAGTCCTGAGTAAAGAATGTATCCTCATAATGAACAAATTTTCTAAAACTGATGGCCATTTTAAGACAAACTAAAGGAATTTTTTCACTATACGGGTAATGCATTACTCAACTTCACATTCATTATACAGTCTCTCCACAAAAAATGTATCCACTGCCATTAATCTTCATGATTCATCATTCCACAATGGTATCCGGTAAATTGCTCGAATGATCAATCGTTCAGATAATATAAAATAAATGAAATACAGTTATTATTAAATACTAATTAGAAACAAGGACGATTAGGTGAAGCTAATCGAAGAGATTTCGCTTCATTATTAACTGACTGTCGTCAATACTTATGTAATTAAAGATTACTCAAATAATCAAATATTGAATAGTCAATTGCTTAATGTAAAAAAACAGTCATAGTCAACCAGATAAGAGCTATCGAAAAGGGAAAATTTAATAAAAACAAGAGGCACGAATACCAGAGTTCAGGCTAAATGTGTCTGGAACAGTTTCCACCTAACCTAACCCCGAGAACATCTCGTCAGAGCCCAGTGAAGTTATATTGACTCGCACAAAACGAAAATTACAGTACCCAAAATGGATGCAGTATTCTTGTTCATTAAAAATAAGAAAACCAGGAAAATTAAAATTTAAAAACAGTATTATGATTGATAGTAAATAGCGATGAAAAATATGAAATGCAGTTATTATAAATCACTAATTAGATACCAGGACGGTTAGGTGCAGCTAATTGAAGTGATCCAACTTCATGATCATCTGTATTTTATTAATTTGAACACTGAGCAATTTGATCATTCGAGCAATTGTTCATTCGATCAATTGTTCGTTCGATCAATTGTTTTTCGAGCAATTTATCTAGAAGATTCTACGATAATATACATAATATAAAGATACCATAGATACGTAGATTAACAGTGAATTATACATAGTACCTACTTATATTAAATGGCAGTGCATACATTTTTGCGTACACAGTGTAGAGGAGTTCTACTGTATAAGCAGTAAAGGTTTTAGTCTTTACTCACTCCATTTGTTGCCGTGGACCACAGGACAGGCCTCGTGTTCCATCAGGTCCTCTCTGTTCCCCCTGGCGTTGGTAGAGTGCCAAAACAGGGCAGAACCTGCTGACGGAGGTGAAGAAACACCCAGGTACGGGAATACGGTGGAACCTCCAGCTTCTACGTCTGTTAACTGAAGGTATTGGTAGGGTAAGACACGAGTTATCGGACAGTTACACATTTTCCGTCTAAGAAAAAAGTTAAGATTTTTTTCTTATATGATTAATTTGTAACTGACAGACAATTCATAACTTGTTCTAAGAGTAGATTATACACCAATGTGTAGATTTCGTAGTAAATACAATAGCTTGGTGTAACATCACAATAATTCGACACTTGAAGTACTCGGAAAGTAAGTGTTTTTAACTTAGGTCTTGAACCAAATTGACCTAAAGAAATTCTGTCATGACTCATATTAACACCCACTTTCCGACTACTGTGACACTCTCCTATGAATATCAGATTTATTGAAATTCTGTCCTTTTTCAAAAATAACATTATTTAAACTCTTAAGATCTATTTTATTAAATAGTTCATAATTTGGTGCTCTGGATGCCACTATGTCTATAGAGTCTAATTATAAAACTATTGTCTAATTTATCTTTTTATAGTTATCACTCAAATTACATATTTTTAAACCATAGTTTTTCTTACAAAAACAAAGGTCTAGCTAACTGTAAATATTGATTTTGAGAAATGAATTTATAAATAGAATTAAATTCTACTTATATAAATATTAACGCGATATAAAAATCACAGTTTGAAGGTGAATGAATTAACAGAACTGAAAATATGTAATAATTTCTCATATTTTATCGACAAGGATTTTAACAATTTCTATTTTTATCTTATTAATTATTATGATTTTTTTTTTATTCAAATTTTAGGAGAAAATAAATGCATCAAGAAGGTGGCAATTCTACCTCTTAGTGGCTATACTCGTTCTATTGAAACTCACATACATCAAGAAGGTGGCAATTCTACCTCTTAGTGGCTATAATCGTTCTATTGAAACTCACATACATCAAGAAGGTGGCAATTCTACCTCCCCATTCAGAATGTTGGTAGGAAAAATCATGATGAATTTTGTAGAATCCTCCAATTCCGTAATTTGTTATCTGAAAGGCAGTACAAAGACTTAAACTTTAATAGTTTTTACATGCTAAGACTCATCAGTAATGAAGTATGTAGATTAAAATTGGTAAATAGTAGACGAATAATGCTCTATCGTAAGATTCAACGATAATTGAATGAGACACACAGTCAGATATGTTTTCAATCGCAGAATTTCGTTCCAATTAATAAGATTTTTCACATTTGAAACTGAAATAATCTGGATAAGCGTCTAGGAAGTAATTGATTGCATGAAATAAATATGTACTGTAAATATAAGTTATTGCACAATGATGGTCTTGTATGGTTAATTTCCGTTACACTCTCCGTACAAATAATGAACATTTTCCATTTTTTTTTATTTATTAGCTCATTTTGATACTTAATATCTTCCGTTAATAAGATAGGTATATGTGTATTCATGGCAAAAGAATCAAATAAAAGAATCGTGAAAAAGTTTTAAAGCAGAAAAGTGTCAAATTTTCTGAAGAAAACTGTAAATGAGTGTGACGCAAGGATGCATCATATTATGCGTTCACAGAACATACCATTTTTCTCTTTAAAATGAATATATTTCCGCCTTTTGTGAATTGGAAACTAGTTCCTTTTCTGCCGGCTTGTTAGCAACACGTGCGTAATATCAGTCCTATTACTCTCTATATATTTACCTCATACGTACTCCATGAGGAGCCTGTCAAAACCTCAAACGAGAGTAGACCCCAGGATCGTGTAAGGATACCTTATTTATGTGTTTTATATAGTTAGCAGTTACTAACTTATTTTATGTAAATAATTAGTCTTTACGCTACCGGTATTCGGTATTGATACCCTAACTAAAATTTCTGTACTAAATATCTCTTTCGATCATGCAATAATATTTTTACATAAATTAGCAGTTCTCCATTTGTTATCCCCTGAACTAAATCGTTTCTTAAATATTTATTTATTTAGTAGTCTATGAAATTAAATGAAAGTATGTACTATTTAAAGTTTTGTATTTTTTTTAATGTTTGTTTTTTGATCTTTCCAGATTCACTAATTAATTTTCTATTTGAATTAAAAGAAGTTTGATCCCTTGACTTGGTGTGATTTCTCCTGCACCCCTGTGGATACGTGGGATAATCTACTCGAAGCTAGAAGTAGAGGTTCTAAGAAGGATCGCTCATCGAGAGAGTACAGGTATTTTTTAAATAGTCTGATATAAATTAGTATATTACTAGCCTGATATAATCCAATAATATTGGAGCAAACTAGGGTTAGAGCTCCTTCCTTGAAGGTGCTGGAAAATGCTCAAATAACAACAGAAAATAAGATTAGGAGACTTCTTGAGAGGAATCTTGAGGATTTCCCTAAACTTCTGAACTGTTATGGCTCTGAAGTAAAGAGAGCCTTCAAAAACTATCACAACGCCATGAATAATATTATCAAACATAAGATAGATCAAGGGGCCTTGGGAATGTCATGAGTCCTAAAGGACGAAAGAAATATGAGGAGAAATGAGGCAACAGAAACAATCCTCTCAATTAACGCCATTCTTAATACCTCTGACCAGCTTTTCGACCTTTCAAGTTTGGCTTAGTTAGCCTCTACTATTGGGGTTAAAACTACAGTCTCTGAGTTTCGTGATGTGAACAGCATTTCTCTGAACATTCCACCGGAATTGAAGTTCCATCCCCCAGAACCCCTGCCGTCAGAGTTGCGAACTACGTTTCTCAACAGTTGAAGCAATCATCGTACATGCGTGAGAACGAGGATATGGCACTTAACACTGACGTCGAGTTCCACAACCTATTCAGGGAAATGAGCATCAGCAAAGAATCAACACTAACGTCCAGCGGTGTCCAAACACCCAGCGGTGTCCATGCTCCCAGCAGTGTCCATGCTCCCAGCAGTGTCCATGCTCCCAGCAGTGTCCATGCTCCCAGCAGTGTCCATGCTCCCTTGCCCAGTGCTAGTGTTCCCTTGCCCAGTGCTAGTGTTCCCTTTCCCAGTGCTAGTGTTCCCTTGCCCAGTGCTAGTGTTCCCTTGCCCAGTGCTAGTGTTCCCTTGCCCAGTGCTAGTGTTCCCTTGCCCAGTGCTAGTGTTCCCTTTCCCAGTGCTAGTGTTCCCTTGCCCAGCGCTAGTGTTCCCTTGCCCAGTGCTAGTTTTCCCTTGCCCAATGCTAGTGTTCCCTTGCCCAGTGCTAGTGTTCCCTTGCCCAGTGCTAGTGTTCCCTTGCCCAGTGCTAGTGTTCACATTGCCCAGTGCTAGTGTTCACATTGCCCAGTGCTAGTGTTCACATTGCCCAGTGCTAGTGTTCACATTGCCCAGTGCTAGTGTTCCCTTGCCCGGTGCTAGTGTTCCCTTGCCCGGTGCTAGTGTTCCCTTGCCCAGTGCTAGTGTTCCCTTGCCCAGTGCTAGTGTTCCCTTGCCCAGTGCTAGTGTTCCCTTACCCAGTGCTAGTGTTCCCTTACCCAGTGCTAGTGTTCCCTTGCCCAGTGCTAGTGTTCTTTTTCCCAGTGCTAGTGTTACCTTGCCCAGTGCTAGTGTTACCTTGCCCAGTGCTAGTGTTCTTTTTCCCAGTGCTAGTGTTCTCTTTCCCAGCAGCAGTGTTCACTTTCCCAGCAGCAGTGTTCACTTTCCCAGCAGCAGTGTTCACTTTCCCAGCAGCAGTGTTCCCTTTCCCAGCAGCAGTGTTCCCTTTCCCAGCAGCAGTGTTCCCTTTCCCAGCAGCAGTGTTCCCTTTCCCAGCAGCAATGTTCCCTTTCCCAGCAGCAGTGTTCCCTTTCCCAGCAGCAGTGTTCCCTTTCCCAACTGCACAGTCATGAACCCTATCCCTGCGATGAATACGCTAAATTACAACGCTGCAACCTATGAGCCGATGAGAAATCTGTATACCTCACGACCGAAACCTGGCATAGTGGGGAGCAGAGGAGCTACACCGGTCTACGGTAATCTACAGCAAACTGGATATCCGCAACCTATGGTTGATCCGGCTTCCTTCCATCTACTTAAACAAAGCCTCCTTAAGAGACCTACTAAACCCTATGGTGGCGAACCCTATCTGTACCAAACATTCATTAACCAGCTTAATAGTAATCTGAAAGGGATCCAGCTGGACCCATGGGAATATATGCGTGTACTTAAAGCTCAAACAATTGGAAAACCGCAACATATCGTTCAGTCTTATATGGTGAACGGTAGCGCCGATCCTGCGGAATCATTGAGACTTATCCAACACGAGATGGCAACAAGGTTTGGTTCTGGTGCTAAGGTGGCTAATTACATCTCAGGTCAAGTAGAGGCATTTCCAACAATCAAGTGTCTACCAATTTGAAAAGCTCGAAGAACTTCTTGAGATCTGCAAACTGATTAGAACCAACCTCCCTTTCCTTCCAGAATTAGATCTATTCAATAGCTCTGCCTGAATTCATAAACTAAGGTCAAAACTTCCGGACCAGTTCCAAAACAAGTGGCGCTCAATTTACACGGAATATAAGGGAAACCACGAGTTCCACCCTCCCTTCGAAGTATTCCTTAACTTCTTGGCCAAGCGAGTGAGTGAGTACAACGATCCAGTTTACGAAAAGCACACACATGAGAGCACTAGACCAAGAAGGGAACACAAAAGTTACAAAACAGAAACTATCGATGGTGAATCCTCAGTCGAAGAACAGCCACTCGGAACTTGTGTTCTTCATCCAACTTCAAAACACGAGCTAAACGAGTGCCGCGTATTCATCAAGAGCAACGAAGATGACAAATCCAGGATAATGAAGGAGTACAATGTATGTTTTCGGTGTCTTGGAACCACTTCAGTTCAAAATGAAAGCAGGACGTGAAGTGCGAAACCTGTGGAAACAGACACCTCACTATACTTCATCGTGAAAAGAATATAGCGAGATCAGATAGCCACTCCAGACCTAAGAAACTCTACGTCCATAAAGAGAAGACCTCATCTATGTGTACTGCAATGTGTGGAGGCGAGGGGTCCAAGCTCAGCTGCTCCAAAACTGTATTGGTTGATGTCTTACTTCCGGGATCGTCCAAACCCAATCTTCGTTACTACGCTATCTTGGACGATCAAAGCAACTCTTCGTTCGCAGATTCAAGGGTTGCCACACACTTTGGAGTCCACGGTCCCATAGTCGACTACACTTCGAAGACGTTATCAACCGACTACAAAAGTAGGATGACCGGAATACATCTTGAGGGTCTAAAAATGAAAGGTGTAGGCGAAGAGAGAAGCTATCGCCTACCTCCAATCCTGACGAACGATTCTATCCCCGAGAATAAGGACGAGGTTGCTACACCTAGAATTGTTGCGTCTCATCCTCACACCAAGCGTTACTCGCGTTACTTCAATCAGAGAGACGAAAAAGCTGAAACCCTCTTTCTCCTTGGAAGAGACTTCGGCGAAGCGATGTTATGTAGGTGCTACGGTCAGAAGGCACCCTACGTATATCGCACGAGGCTCGGATGGGCACTTGTTGGCAGTATATGTTCTCCCTCTACCCGCGATAAGAAGGTGCTACGTTCAAATTTGGACCACGAGCACTTTCACGCAAGCGTGGACTTCGAAAGGAAGCATAACAACGACGAGTCAAATTTAGCTTTGAATCCTTTCGACGAGCATCCTAACGACAAAGAAATTGGATTATCCAGGGATGATAAGAGATTTATGAACATCGTCAGAGAAGGAATCCACGTCAATGAAGAGGGAAACATAACCTTACTTCTTCCCTTCAAGGTTGGGCAAAGGACTCTTTCAGACAATAGATTGGCCGTCCTGAACAGATCCGTGAACACGCTCAACAGAATAAAAAGAGATTTAACAAAATTGAGCAAATGCTTAGAGGCCATGCAATCCAATATAGATGCTAATCATGTTGAAGAATTCCCTGAAGTAGAGGTGAATAGTAAGTCTATTCACGGTCGCTGGTACATCCCAGTGTTTCCTGTCGTGAATAAGAAGAGAAAAAAGGTTCGCCTTGTGTTCGACTCATCAGTTACGTTCAGAGGAAGCAGTCTCAACAACCAACTTCTCTCTGGACCGGATCTCAACAACAGACTACGAACGGTTTTACTTCGCTTCCGAGCAGGCAAGGTAGCCATTTCTGTCGACGTCCAAAGCATGTTCTACTGCTTCCATCTCGAGCCTGGAGATCGGGACCTTACCCGATTCTTTTGGTTTCGTGACAACAATCCAAGAAATGATCTAGTAGAGTTCCGAGCTAGGGTCCATTTGTTCGGAAACACGTCCAGCCCTGCTTTGGCCACAATGGGACTCCTCTACGCAGTTAATAACGAGGACAATCCAGCACCAGAGGAAGTGAGGCAATTCGTTCACAAACACACAGTAGAAGATGTCGTACACATACTGAGTGAGACGAGAATCTCTCTTGAGAGATTTAAGATGAGACTCCACAAAATCAGCAGTGACAAACAAGAGGTCTTGATTTTCTTTCCTCCTTCAGAACTTAGCGAGCCAAAGGCTAATATAGCTGAAGATAAGATCACCCAACAGACGCTTGGTCTTACCTGGGATATCAGGGACGATGCGTTTGTCATCAAGACTGAAGTACCCCGTAAACCCTTCACGAGGAGAGGAATCTTGGCAACAATAAATAACGTATTTGACCCTCTAGGCTTCGTGGCACCCATCATATTGGCTGGCAGATTAATACAGAGGAAATGAATCCCAGCTAAACAGAATATGACGGCCGAACTTCAAGATCTCGAATGGGATGATGCTCTTCCTAAGCACTACGCGCAAGAATGGATCGACTGGAAAGAGTCTCTCTCGTCCACTTTGGGACTTACCATACCACGTCCATATCGTCCAGAAAGCTTCTCAATGCCATTCAAGCTCGAACTTCATGTGTTTGCGGATGCTTCACTCCAAGCTACTGGACATACCATTTACCTGAGATCCATGCACTGTAACTCACTACATATAGAGCTGGTAACTGCCAGTTCAAAGTTATTCCCTCGGCAAGGCCACACTATCCCCAGACTTGAACTGTGTGCAGCACTAGCGCTAGTACTGCAGCCAAAGACATTGCAAGTGTAATTGGTGTAGGTCAAGAAAACGTTTTCCTTTATTCAGACTCAACAGTTGTACTTGGATACATAAGAAATACTCACAGAATATTCACAGGCTATATTTCAAGGCGTGTTAATCTAATCCTTAAATGTTTTTCAGACAATCAATGGAATTATGTGCCCACAGAGCTAAATCCTGCAGATTTGACATCACGACCTCAGACGCCTGAGACCCTCAGACATTCCATTTGGTTCAAAGGTCCCAATTTCCTGTGGACTCACGAAGGCAAGACTGGAGAGAAGATCTTCCCGAGCAGGTGCCAGACACAAGTATCCTCAGATCATCGGTTACCAGTCATAATCCAAACACGGGTCTATTGGGGATGGTTCATAGAACGAGCGATTGGGACAAAGCAATACGAATCTGCTATATAGTCCTCAAATTTGCTTCAATCCTTATGAAACACATCAGAGGGGAAAAATCAATTTCTTCAATTTGCCCACCTATTGACAATGCACAATTGGTCCTGATTGGCCTCTTGCAGGAAGACGATTTCGGAGAAGTAATTCGAAAACTGAGGCAACGTGAGCTTCTCAATTCAAATCACCCTCTCGTATCGTTGTGTCCTTTCCTTGGTGCTAATGGCATTCTGCGAGTAGGTGGACGTCTCCGAAACGCGGAGCTCGAGTTCAACCAGAAATACCCAATTCTGCTTCCTCCTAAGCACCATGTGACTACCCTAATCATCAGGAATTTCCACAAGACTACATTCCACCAAGGGAGAGTCATCACTCAGGGAGCCCTTAGAGAAGCAGGATATTTCGTGCACCACGGTTCCAAAAAAATGAAAGAATTCCTCAGAACCTGCGTACCGTGCAACAGACTGAGAGAAAAGTTCCTTACGCAAATCATGAGCGACCTTCCTCACGATAGACTAGAGCGTACACCTCCCTTCAGTAACGTCGGAATGGATGTTTTCGGCCCCTTCTGAGTTACAGATGGTACGTCCACTCGATGCAACTGTGCTACCAAAAAGTGTTGGGTGCTGATATGCACCTGCCTTGTGTCACGTGCTGTCCATTTGGAGCCCTTACCCTCTTTGGACATCACTGCCTTCAAAAACGCTTTTCGGCGATTCACTTGCATAAGAGGGCAATGCAAGATCGTTCGAACCGACAGGGGAACTAACTTCGTTGGAGCTTTCAATCAGACCAAAGATGAAGACTTCCGGGATATCCTAGAAAAAGAGAACGTTAAGTGGATTTTCAATCCTCCGAAAGCTCCACATTTCGGTAGAGTTTTCGAGCGGAAGATATGGTCAGTGAAGAGAGTGATGGATGGTTGCCTTCAACAAGCCTCATCTCTCACTAAATCGAGAGATGAGTTCACAATATTCCTAGCAGAGGCAGCATCCGTAGTGAACAGCACGCCTATGTCCACCATTTCATGTGACCCTAATGACCCTCTACCGATCTCACCGTCAACTCTCTTACTACAGCGCGAGGAGAGCCAGGCTTCCGACATCGAAAATTTCACAGAGGCTGATCTTCTCAATTACGGCCGGAGACGCTGGCGAAGGGTACAGTTCCTTGCAAGTCAGTTTTGGGAGCGTTGGAGGCGAGATTTCGTCCAATCACTCACTCATCGGTACAAGTGGAACAAAAAACGTCGATCCCTACAGGTCCATAACATCGTACTCATCAAAGACGACTTGGTGAAGCGAAACGCCTGTCCAACCGGAAGGGTGAAGTCCGTGAAAACCTCAGCAGACGGACACTTGAGGTCAGTCATCTTGTCACTGCCGCGTCAAAACAAAGGCTCTGCGGAGAGAGAGTTGGAGCGTCTCATAACACAGCTTGTCCCCCTTAACCTCTCGAACCCCTAAGATTATACCGGCATGCGCATACAATGCCAGAGTGGGGAGTGTGACGCAAGGATGCATCATATTATGCGTTCACAGAACACACCATTTTTCTCTTTAAAATGAATATATTTCCGCCTTTTGTGAATTGGAAACTAGTTCCTTTTCTGCCGGCTTGTTAGCAACACGTGCTTAATATCAGTCCTATTACTCTCTATATATTTACCTCATACGTACTCCATGAGGAGCCTGTTTCTGTACTAAATATCTCTTTCGATCATGCAATAATATTTTACATAAATTAGCAGTTCTCCATTTGTTATCCCCTAAACTAAATAGTTTCTCAAATATTTATTTATTTAGTAGTCTATGGAATTAAATGAAACTATGTACTATTTAAAGTTTTTTTTTTTTTTTGAATGTTTGTTTTTTGATCTTTCCAGATCCACTAATATATACCATTGACGTAGGAAATAAGGCTATTTGCCTACGCCAATAAAGCTAGTTCCCAGTTTGGGTACTCCCCGTCCATGTGTGACGTCATCACATCTACGCAGCCTTTCTCAGGCCAGGCAGGACAATTATTGAGGTGTACGTGTAAGAGAGCACACTAAAAAGTTTATATAAGGCGGTCAAGTAGCTCATATCGGTATTGTGTTGGAATAATGATAGAATACTTATCAACCATTATATTAAACTCAAGATTACATCGCTTCCATTACATTGACATAACAAATCAAATGTGGGAAATTCAAACAATTATAACTTCGAAGCATTTCGCTAAATCATATAAGTATAATATTACTTAATAAAACCAAAAAGTTTGTTAAGTACACCGAGAACAATGGTAAATATTCTATTACATAGAAAACCATATATGATTGAAAAGCCTAATTTACGGATTAATAATTGCGCGTCCTCCGACGAAGGAGGTAGTTGGAGCGTTTGTATCAGAGAGGTAGTTCTTGATAAAGGTATTTGGAGATACCCAGAACCCCTGATTAATGATTTGCTGGAGCGAAAGCCCTCTAGTCCAGACTGCACTGTATGCTAGGCCCCTTAGGTCGTGAGCCTTCACACCATTGACGTTACCCATATTACCGGACAAGATAGCTTTCCCAAGCCAGTAGGATATGCGTCCAGCAGTCAGAGGAACACCCGACGAAGGGTGAAGGAAGATGTGGTTTCTGTGTTCTAGTTCAGATGTTTTTCAGATATATTCTCTGAGAGCTGCAGATGGGCACAAAGGGAGACCTTTGATTAGATTTGGGAACGAAATTGGAGGTGGTTGACGAGAAAGGGTTTGATTTTTAAAAAGAAATCCTTCCCGAACTCTAACTGTTGTTGATTTTAGAGAAAAGCAGATATCACTTCTTGTAGAAGCAGCTAGCTCCGATACTCTATTACCGGTGGCAAGAGCAATGAGAAACAGTGTCTTTAAGACAAATCTTTCAAGGAGGAAGTTGAGTTCTTGAATCGGGCGTGTGAGAATGTCTCCAAGGCGTGATTCAAAGACCACTTTGGCATGGTACGTGCTAGAGGAGGTTTCACGATAAATTGAGCCCGTGTCAAGAGCGAGAATTCTGTATCTTCTGTATATATGTTGAATCCATACAGAAGAGGCAACTTTAATGCGGATCTATAATTTAAAATAGTGGTTGTTTTCAGCTTTCTTACTTCTTGCAAATGGATTAAGAAAGCAAGGATGTGACTTTTAGAAAGCCTTTTCACGCTTGGCTTCAACCAGGATTGGAAATATTTCCAGGATGACTGAAATTGGCGTCGAGAAGATGATCTGTGTGCATTTGTGAGATACCTTGCTGTCTTTTGACCAAATTTCTTTTTGTATACATATTTCAGAAACGAAATGCGGTCCATTTGGCGCAAGGCAATGAGGGTCTTTCACATAGACTCCTTGTACGATTTGAAAGACGCACTCTCGTAGATGAAGATGGTCTATTGACCGGTTCAGGAGTGTGGAGAACCATGGTGCTGCTGGGAACCATGGTGCTATGATGATCCCGTGATGGTGGTACGAGATCGGTTTGGTCATTATGCGAGGGAGAAAGTTGCGGGGTGGAAAGATGTATATCTGTTTCCACTTGTTCCAATTTTGTTGGAGAACATCTAACCCTGTTGCCGCTGGGTGACTGAATGGTGATATGAACGTCGGAAGTTTGTGGTTTATGGGAGTTGCCATCAAGTCGACTTCCAATGGACCGTGCCATTGGACTAATTTGTCGAATGTTGAGCTCGAGAGTTCCCACTCCCTCGGGTTGATGGTATCACTGCTTAGAGCATCAGCTGAAACATTTGTTTCCGATGTTATTCTTTTTGCTGTTAAGGTTACAGTTTGTTTGTCTGTAGTGGTTAACAGTTCCATTAGAACTAGGTGAATTCGAGTGGATTTGCTCCCTTGTTTCAATATTGCCCAACGTGCTGTTTCGTTGTCGGTCATCACGCAAACATGGGAGTTGGAAAGTTGAAATGCTTTCAGGGCTTCGGAGACTGCCAGAATTTCTAGAACATTTATGCTTGCCTGAAAGTTCTGAGGCCACGTGCCTTGAACGATCCGACTGTTTGACAGAAGAGCGCCCCACCCAGTCAGAGACGCGTCTGTCCACATTGTCCAAGTTGTCTCTGGTATTCGCCAAGACTGAAGAATACTGAGCTGATTCTGGTCTGTCCATGGAACCCAAGCATTCATTAGCTGATGTGGTATTGGACGAAGTATAATAATAATAATAATAATAACAATAATAAACTTTATTCAGAAACTTATAAAAAAAAATTTTTACAGAGGATACATAATACATAACACATACATTCAAAACATAAATGAAAAGGATACTAACTTTACAACAATGGTTCACTTAAAAAAGTTAATGCAAAGTTTTAAGTTTCTGAAGCCCAGTCCAGGTAGCCTTTACGGCTAGTATAGGGCAAAGAAGTATGTCTCGTTCCTGTGGGGTGCTCATGAGCTGTGGTTTTGCCAGCGGACGAAAGTGTCTCTTCATGCGAATCAAAAGCTGGCATGCGAAGGCTGCTATACCTACTAGCTCTTCCCATTCCCTTCGAGATGCTTTCCCCTTTCTCAGAAAGTTCCGAGCTAACTCTGCGATCTGATTTGCTTTTGAGGGAGGGAGACCCCATTTGCTGACTGCAATGTCCCATTGAACTCCGAGCCATGTTAATTGTTGGGAAGGTTTCAGGCAAGATTTCTTTAGGTTTATAAGAAAACCTAATTCTTGTAACGTCCGTGTTACTTCTATTGTGGCCTGATTCGTTGCGTCTGATGATGATTCGTCCAGGTAAGCTAGGACGTTTAATTGTCTCAGGTGAAATAGTTTCAGTTGGTATTTCATTACTGCAGTGAAAATTTTTGGTGCAACATTTAGACCGAATGGAAGGCAACGAAAGAAAAATAATCCGTCCTCTGTCGAGAAGGCTAGGTATTTTTGTAAGATGGGACCAATTGGAACATGGAAGTATGCGTCCTGAATGTCTAGAGTGGTTGCCCAAGAGTGTAACGGGAGAAGAGCGGATGCTGTTCGATGATTTGTCATTTTGAAATTGTCGCATTTGATGTACTGGTTTAATTTTGATAGGTCTATGACCAAATGATACTCTCCTGATGATTTGGAAACCAGGAAAACCCGAGATTGGAAGCACGGTTGAGGTTGAGCTTTGAAAATTGCTCCTTTTTGAAGAAGATTGTTTATTTCTTCTGTTAATGTTTGAGACGACGATTGAGGAACTGGAAGATTGATTGATGGAATCTTTAGCCATTCCCAATGATACCCGCGACGAAGCCACTGTGCTAGGATTTTGTCGCCCAAATGCCATTGATCGGCAAACATTTTTAACCGTGCTCCAGGAGTTTCCCTAGTGGTTTTTGTCATTTCTTTGCCAATGGTATGGGTTGCTTCGTTTGCCCATACCTCGGGCTGATTTATTACTTTTGCCTCCTCTAGTGTCGGTCGGAAATGTTTTCAAATAATAGTCTGTTCGGGATTTTATTTCCGAATGAAAGGGATAACCTCTTCGATTATCTTGGTAGCCTCTACGATTGTGACCATGAGATACAGAGTTTGAGCCTTTTGAGATGTGGACGTTTTTTGGTCTTGTTGAGCTAGAAGGTGGGTTTTTACTCTTGTCTTCTTTCCGGAAACCCGTACCAAAGGATGTTGGTTTGGTTTTCTGACGTACTGTAGGATCTCTTGCACTCCTAAGAGATGTGTGCGACAGATCCTTAGCCAAATTGTCTGCTTCAGCGAAAATTTTTGGATCAAAAAGTTCTGGAGTGAGTAAATCACTTCTGATTAACATCTCTGCAAGACTAAGTGGTGCCATACCATCTGTAGTATTTTTTCTGATAGCCATTTTCATTTTAAGAGCTTCGGTTGTAGTAGCCGCTGCCGCATCCTCAGCAAAGGTATGTCCAAATCTTCCGAGATTACGAAGATTTGTGAGTGCACCCATGATTTTGGGTTTATCTCTTGACAAAGACAGTAGGAAGTCAATGGAAGTGTCCATTGCTCGAAAAACCTCACAGATTCGTACTTGATTCCAAGCACGTTCCCTTGCCAGGTGTTCTTCAAGGTATACCTTGGGAGGTTGGGCTTTAAACCTGTTACAGAGATGAAGGCCCTTCTTGTTATGATCATCCGATAAACGTTTATCTTGTAAGTATCGCAGGATTGAATCATCATAGTCAATTTCCCACTTGGGTGCCATCGGTTTATAAGAACTATTTTCAGTTCTTATATCCAAGGCCACTCTAGTGAGAAGCGGTGCTGAATGACATTTTTCTGCTTTTATTTTCAGTGCTCTTACATCTGATTGAGACCAGCCAAGAGCTGAGCTAATTTCATGGTTGTCAAGTCCGTGAAATGCTCGGGAAAATATGCTCGTTTTAGATTGCTGAGCTGTGGGGTCTGCCACTTTTGTACAGTCTAATAAGAACAATTTTATGTCTGTATCTTCTAAATGCGCTCTAGCAACTTGGAATGAGAGGGTACATATAGAGGAAAAAATTATTCTAATACGTGGTGGAGCTATGACAGCGTTGCCGATACTAAAGTAGCCACCAGAATTAGAAGTGAAGTAAAGAACCTGCGGAGGAGGTGCATATCGGATAGGATCGTACTCTAACTGTTCAGTAGGAATAACGATCTGTTCATCTCTGACCGTTCTTTGTTCGTGAACAACTGTGGTCTGAGTTGGAACTCCCAACTGAGGCGAGGATTCTCGTGAGTTGTGATCTTGTTCCGCTCTTATTTGTCGTGGAGAAATAGGGCTTCCAGACAATGAGGAACTCTGAGGCGAATTAGATGCATTTTGTAGGCGTTGTTCCTGATATGAGGTGGAATTACGCTCCATCAAAGAACGACGTTGTGACCAAGATCTTCGGTGTGAACGAGACCTATGATCCAAGTTACGGTTGTCGAGATCTCTGTCCTGAGTTAGATCTACGTTGTGAGCGGGATCGACTACGAGATCGAGATCGGCTATGTAATACATGGTCATGAACATAGCGAGAGTCCGACCTTTGTTGAAGATTTGGACTTCTCGATCGTCGTGAGTAGGCATGAGAGTACTTTGAGACAGAGTCATATGTCTCTGTGTGTGCATTTCTGCGTTGTGGACTTCTAGAGTTCGGGAACTGTCTATTAACCTGACTCATGATACTGCGACGACGGCTAGCATAAGGACTCATTTCCTGTTGGGAAGAGTCTGATAGCCCTACACTTTGCCTTTCGGGCCCTTTAAGCTGCTTAGCAACCATAGAAGCCAGTGACTGGAGACTTTCTGTTAAAAGAACAGCCGCTGTCATTGTTGACTGAGCAGACGAGGTACCAGCTTGGGCAATATTGTGGTGCAATGGCAATCCTACATTGCCTTCCATCGATTTATTCGTAGTGATAAATCCGGATGGAGGCAAATCATTCTCATCAATGGAAGAGTCTGCTTGCTCTATTACTGGGCGTTCCGGAAGAGTTGTTTTCAACCTTGGAACGTCTTCATCAACCTGTTTGGGCACTTCATGAGTAAGAACTCTGCCTTGGGTTGGATTACTTTAGGTTCGTTTCTTTGAGAACCAAGAGAGCTTTTTGACCGAGAACGATTTCTGTTAAGAAGTTCTTGGACCCGATTCCAATGAGTTTCTCTCTCCTCGGTATTTGCCTGAAGGGAGAGAAGAGAACATAAGTATCGAAGTTTTAATACTATGTTAAGTATGATGCAGTAGTACAATCTTCCAACAGATGGTCTTGTACTTACGAAGATTTCCCAATGAGGGGTGCGTTTACGTTGTTGACGTAGGGTCTTGATGCTCTTCAGCCATTTAGACCAATTATTCTTTTGTGCCTCTCTCTTATTTGGTGAATATTCAATGGCATCAAGTAATTTCTTGCAGTCAGTGCATTCACCTATCGTTAGTTGAAACGAAGAAGGATCTATGCAAGAAGCATGTCGATTAGCACAAGGGTGAGGTAATTCTTGGCAATGAGAGCACGAGGCTATGTCAGTCATTTTGAAATACAAATTAATTTCAATCTGAAAGAAGACGCTTGATAAGTTATAACTTCATTTTGGAAGAGTATATTTTAATAGAAGTGCCCTTCCAAGCGGGATGAACAACTGAAGTTTGCAAATGAAGAACAACCGAAGTTGCAAGTGGTATTAAATGGGGACATTAATAGTGGCACTCCATTGAACGGGTGCTTCGAGTGATGTTACCTCTATACAGGTCGGATCAAGACTGATGTGATCTCCTAGGAGCACTCCTTATTTAAGCTCCCGTTGATATATATATATATTCATTTTTTCTTTATTTTTTTTCTTCCATTTTTTTTTTTTTTTATTTTTATTTTATTTTTTTTTTCGAAGATTCAGAGAGGAGCGAAGGTATAAGTAGAGGTCTAGTAGCCATAGACACTCATTACTTCATCAGCCTCTGCCACATGCGGACGGTGTACCTCCGTGGAGAGATGAATCTTTGATATCTCCTCTCTTCAATCAATTTTTTTCTTTTCTTTTTTTTTGGAGTGGTGATTGGGGAGCTGTTGTCGCTTTGGAAGCGGACAACACAATACCGATATGAGCTACTTGACCGCCTTATATAAACTTTTTAGTGTGCTCTCTCACACGTACACCTCAATAATTGTCCTGCCTGGCCTGAGAAAGGCTGCGTAGATGTGATGACGTCACACATGGACGGGGAGTACCCAAACTGGGGACTAGCTTTATAAGGAGGTAAATAATTTTCTTTTTGAAATAAAAGAAGTTTGATCCCTTGACTTGGTGTGATTTCTTCTGCGCCCCCGTGGCGCGACAATGAGGTATTAGCAATATCACGGTATTAGCAATATCACGGTATTAGCAATATCACGGTATTAACAATATCACGGTATTAACAATATCACGGTATTAGCAATATTACGGTATTAGCAATATTACGGTATTAGCAATATTACGGTATTAGCAATATCACGGTATTAGCACTACTCACGGTATTAGCACTACTCACGGTATTAGCACTACTCACGGTATTAGCACTACTCACGGTATTAGCACTACTCACGGTATTTGCACTACTCACGGTATTTGCACTACTCACGGTATAAGCACTACTCACGGTATAAGCACTACTCACGGTATAAGCACTACTCACGGTATAAGCACTACTCACGGTATTAGCACTACTCACGGTATTAGCACTACTCACGGTATTAACACTACTCACGGTATAAGGCTCTCCAGCGTAAGGTGTGTTGACTTGAAGTTGTGTCGCCTCCGCTATTTTCTTGTTGAGAGAAGTTAGGAAATTGTCTTCATCGGAGTAGTTGTGCCTTTCCTCTTCACTGAGACTATCTTTGAATGGCTTCAAACCTTTGCCTGTGATGGTACTGAAATTGCAACAGTAGTATGAATTAGCTCTACTTATTACTTGAGAGTAGCACAGATCATTGAATGATCTGTGAGAGTAGCCGGTAAATTGCACGAATGAACAATTGCTCGAATGGTAAATTGCTTGAATGAACAATTGCTCGAAAGACACATGCTCGAAAAACATTGCCTGAATGAATAATTCATCAAATGAACAATATTAATGAATAATAATTTCTCGAATGATCAATTGCTAAGATATCTAATAATCAATTGATTAATGTAAAAGAAGAGAAGTATAGGGGGAATTAAGAAAATTGCACGAATAAAAGAGATCAGGCTTAATGTATCGGATGCAACCACTCCCCCAAGGGATCGACAGCTCGTGTAGCCCGAGTTGCTAAAAACCTAACAATCCTCATCCAGCTCTATAGGTACATATCGTCGGGGCCCCCTAAAGCGATTGACTGATGAAAAATCGAAAATTGAAGCACCCAAACAAGGATACGAAAACTTGATATGATGTTAATAGCATTCGAATCATAGGTACTTGTTGATTGATTAATGGTCGCTCGGCACAGTTTTAGTGAAACAGGAAAAACTTCGATATGAAAATGCTCATAATTTTTAGAGAATTTCGATTACATTATAACTGTAATCAATCCTTCACAGAGTTATACGATATTAGAAACATAAAAGAGTAGAAAATAATACTTGGAGAGATGGTGGTTAAAAAGATATGAATAGTTTAGAAACGACTGAGGCCAAACAGTTCCTACTAGAGTAGCTGTTCGAGAAATTAAGTATATATTGAATCAGGGTTGTGACATTTTTGTAAAAATATGCTCTTAAAACTATAAACTCCATGAATGTTACAAACGACATCAAAATTTAGGGTATTGGAACTTCCTATCGCTAAACTAGAAGGGTTCCACACAATATTTTTCATGTCGCGCTTAGGATTACATGGAATTTATATTTTTAGAGCATATTTTTTACAAAATGTCACAACCCTAATAATGATGTACCACACTAGAATTTAAGTGTTTGCTGGTACAAGCTACTACTTTCGAAATAATGATGCGTAAGTTGAAACTCCGAAAGGAAATATCTGAGAGTTCTTACTAACATTAAATCAATACTCTCCACCTTTCATTAATTTTACAATATTCCATTACGTCTCTTGTGCCCTCAGGGGCTCTATCCTGAAGCTGTCTGTGGTGAATGGAAGAGAAGGGGGGTGGCGTCCCTTGGACCCCGAACTGTTGTAATTTAGATTATGGATTGTCTTTTTTCATTTTTACCATGTTTATCATTTTTTTTAACGCTACTTGCAGTTTTAGAGGATATCGCTAGGGTTATGCTCTTCAACTACGAGGTCTTAGATTTTGTGTTAGGTAGGCTTCATTTACTATCACCTCTTCATTTTCCTCTTCCATCCGTGAGTGCAGCCACCGGTGCTTGTGTCCCGTTTCGTCACATTCCCTGGTAAGTGACTGCATTCACGGAGTAGCTTTTATGCATCCATGAGCATTGTCCCCGACGGTGGTAAGTGACTTTGTTCATGGAGCCACTTTCCTATCTGACTGCTTCTTCCAGTCCCTTGTATTTAATTTCCTTTTGACGTCAGCGAAATAGTCACGATATGACTGAAGCACGACGTTAAACCCCCTACTAAAATAAAATTACATCTCTTGTAAACCGAATATCTGAGTATGATGAACTGCTGCATTTTTTGTTTTAATATTTGTCAATTAATAACAATATCTTTTATTAAAAAAGGCCATACTCCTAAATTCTAAACGTGACTATCACACCAAAGACGGTTTTTCTACATTTTCTTAGGCCCCTTTCACACGGGCGTTTTTCTCATACCGCAGCAATGAAAATGGTGCCTGAAAAAAAACGCTACGACTGGATAAACGTATGTGTTTTTCATGTTTAGTTAGATTAGACGTTTTTTTCAAGCTGCAATTTTGTTGAAAAAAAAGCCCGTGTAAAATATGCCTCAATCTTCACCTCATGCTCTGCCTGCCCAGGTAGGAGACACTATGTGAGTCATGGTGCTGTACTGATGATGTTTGTAGCTGTAAAAGAAGTAGCGTTAGTGATTTGGGGTAGAAATCATTGCCGGGGATTAGAGTGTGTGAAGGGTTATCTTTTATAATATTATGCATAAAAATTTATAGAATAAAAAGTGTATCTCTCATTTTTAAATAACACTATTGTATGTGATTCCTTCTGTTATTATGTTCATTGAAATTATTTTACAGGAGAATTTTTTTTAATAATATTGGGAGCTTTATAACTCAATCAGAAATATTTCAATTTCATCGTAATTATTCGTCTACAAAAAGAAATTTACCTATAGGCATGACTTAGGAATGTTTTTATTTTGATGTATTTGGCTATAGAATATTGTCAAATATCCGTATTACAAGTAATTTTATTTCCTAATAATTGAGTTGAGAATTGTCATTTAAAAATTGGAAATTTTACGATAAATATATTTAGAAACAAACGAGGATTGCTTTTTATGGTAAATTTTACTATTTCTACAAAGATACTTTTCATTGGTTTTCATAAAAAGAGCGAAGTATGCCTGTGCAGTTCAATATTGCACCAGCAATATTATGTAACATAACTGTAATATTTCTCTATTTTCTACAATACAATATGTAAATTAAGAATCTTATCACTTGCATAATCAATTGAAGTATCTATAAAATACTTTCTTTGCCGACTGGTGAGGAAGTCCCTGAACAGGACAACTGACGGAGATAGGAAGAGTTGCTCTACTCTTAGAGGCATCAGCAGAAGGTGAGCAGAAGAGTGGGTCTCGAGGTAACACTTCAGTCTCGCCTGGTACTCTGGAGACTGAAAGATAGAGAAAACTGAAGAAAACCTACTGGAAATACACTGAAACATACTACACCAGGAGTATTTGCTCTTCTTCAGTCTCGCCTGGTACTCTGGAGACTGGAAGATAGAGAAAACTGAAGAAAACCTACTGGAAATACACTGAAACATACTACACTAGGAGTATTTGGTCTTCTTCAGTCTCCCTGGTACTCTGGAGACTGGAAGATAGAACCTGTTGTTGCATAACTTGTATATACATTGGCGGGTTATAATGATTAAGAAGATCCAGTTTGTAATGGTTATGTATTTTTTAAACTTGAAAGCACAGCAAACAGATGGTGATTTGATATCCTTGACTCTAAGTTACTCCCCCAACTGACTAACACCATGGCAGTCCATATAAACTAATAGACGTCCTTGCTAACACTAGTTATATAATAAAAGGATTTATATGTATAGTCTAAGCATTTCAATTAATGAGCCTAAACCAAGTCCATCGTTTTGTGTGGCATCAACCTCATCACTAATCTATTTGTGCCAGCAGTAAACCACGAGAATTATAAAAGACAGTAAGAGCAAATTTACTCTATACATTTCACATAGAAAGAGGTTCATTTTATCATCATTATAATCTATAAGCTCTTCTTTATACATAAATAAGTATTTTATTACTCCGTAAGAAAGATACGCAGACTAATTAATTACCTTACTACTTATTTCAGAGCTGTGATTGTCTTTATATTTCTCAGCTAATTTCGAATGCAATAGAGCCACACACTAAACAAAACCTAATAAAAATATACTGAAACCTACTATCTGTTCTCATTCTTCTCGTACAGTTCGTTCTGAATTTTTAATAATTTTAAAAATTAATTTCTCACTTGTAAAGTAGCTCCTCGACAGAGCTGCTCTGTAATTTCCTCTGTTTTTTGTTCTTCTTTGTCGATGGGAAATGTTCTGTGGTACGTAACTGTACTGAATTCATTTTCCTCCTTGAAAGTAATTGAATGATTAAATTAATACTCATCAGAATATTTATAAGGACAAAACTAAAGTTGGAATTTATGATATTTAACATAAAATATAGCTCGAGAATGCTATTTCCAATTAAGATTTGTGGCATTTGTTGTGTGTTTAAACATTAAAGGTATGAATAAATATATTCAATGCAATTAAAATGTAAAGATTTGGATGGGAAATTATTTTCTCGAGCTATTTCATGTTTTTCCTTAATAATTTTAGGCTTGTTTCGAATCAAACGGGTGACGTCCATTATACTTATTCGCAAGGCTATGTTACAATTTAATTTCGAAAGAGTAGTTATATTTTTCTGCACTACAAGGTAGCCCAAAAGAAGTCATCCACCAGATTCGAAAGAAACCCTCATTTTCTGTGTATCACTTACCAAGGTTTCTTGAACCAATTTCTCTTCTTCCGAATTAACTTCCGCATTAGAACTAGTGGAAAGATGCAGAACCTTTTTCCAGAACTCCTCTTGTGCCTTATTTCCCATGCCATTTGCAACTTCAATGAAAAAAGATAAATCTTCTGAATCTAAGGGATTCCCTGAAAAATAATTAATTGTTTTAGGGTAAGCGAACATCAAAATTGTTTCAGTTTGTCAGTTATTAAACTCACCTTTTATCCCTGAAGAGTCGAATGGTCCATCAAGAATACCTTTTCTGAATTTCACGGGATTCATCTGGTAGGACTTGGCCAACCTCATCAAGGAGTCTGCTGCGCCAACCAAATCACTACGAGTGGGCGTGGCTTCACCCTTCTGGTACGTACCCATCAGACCAAGAACACCTTTGGGATGAAGTGTTTATACAGTAAAACTACTGAAGTATAAAATTCAGAGTTATGAAGCACTAGAATAATGAAGGACCTGAATTATAAAATTCCCTTGAGTTATGATGTAATTTTCTATGTTTAAATTATAGAAATTGATTTTTATCATAGAAAACTATCTAGTGCTCCGGAGATATGAAGTGGTGCACCAATACTTCATAACTCAGAAGTTTCACTGTAGTAGCATTTTGATTTACGAAAGTTTCAGTACTTACTGTTCATTTTTTGCAAAGTATTTTGAGTAGATTTCTTCACGTCATTGAATAAGGTGTAAGTTCTTTTGATGAGATGGTAGGCGTTTATTGGATGTAGAATTAACTCTTTCAATTTCTTTTCGTGTAATTCTGTGTCTCCTTCTTTCTCTTTGCCACCAAAATTCACACCAGTTTGATTAGTGAATTTGTCAATGACTCTGAAAGAAATAATTTACTTAGGAATGACATATCACTGAAATTTGTTAGTAAACTAATTCAAATGTAGATATTACAATTGAGTGGAATATTTGGAATATTTATTACGAATGGTGTTATGAATGTTGATGTAATACAAAATAAGTAACTTTGATTTTAATGGATATCAGCAAATATTTTGAGTGAAGTTACAAGAACTTAGTTTTCTTTAGGATTTAAAAACTAGATTCTTTCTCCTACAAATTATTCATTCCATGTCATGTGAATTACTTTTAAAGTGTACAATCAGAATAATTATATAAAAGAGTCACTGTGATGATGTACTATCAGAGAAAAGAGTCACTGTGATGATGTACTATCAGAGAAAAGAGTCACTGTGATGATGTACTATCAGAGAAAAGAGTCACTGTGGTGATGTACTATCAGAGAAAAGAGTCACTGTGATGATGTACTATCAGAGAAAAGAGTCACTGTGATGATGTACTATCAGAGTAAAGAGTCACTGTGATGATGTACTATCAGAGAAAAGAGTCACTGTGATGATGTACTATCAGAGAAAAGAGTCACTGTGATGATGTACTATCAGAGAAAAGAGTCACTGTGATGATGTACTATCAGAGAAAAGAGTCACTGTGATGATGTACTATCAGAGAAAAGAGTCACTGTGATGATGTACTATCAGAGAAAAGATTCACTGTGATGATGTAC